>QAXH01006765.1:10019-46404 GCA_004335635.1 Chloromonas sp. AAM2 | reverse complement strand
CGTTGTTGTGCATAACGAGCTGTCGCACCGCTGGATCGTCTTGGGCCACGCTGCTTGCACTGCCTCGCAGAAGCGATTCTTTCTCAACTTGCTGCTGGACGGGCTGCATGCAACCCTGCAGCCAGGCAGCGGCAATGAACTTTGACAAAATATGTGTGGAAACCATAATAGGGCTGCCAAGCAGCATGGAAGGCGTGCAAACAGCAAAGCTGCTGAGGACCAAGGGCTGAGCACAGTTTTTGGTGGCAAAAGAAGGCTTGCAGCTTCAGCCCAGAACTGCGGTTGATTGCTTTGGAACAGTCACAAGTAGTCCACAATCACCATGTTTGCTCCACATTGGCCAAGCTGGGCGGGGGCGTGCCCTGTATTGCGAGGCATGCACATGCAGCTTGATACCTGGGCCGCCTAGTCTGCTGATGCTCACCTCTGGCTCTTCCAGCTCCTGCTTAGTCAGTGGTGCTTGCTCAGGCTCCGGCTGCTTGAGCAGCAGGTAACGCTCCCACAGCTTGGCAAAGGGGTCGCCGGCTGGGGTAGGCACTGGCGACGGCGGCTGTGCGAGCCCCAGTTGTGCTGGCTGCTCGGTCTCCGGCACAACATGTTGCTGCAGGGCTGATGGAGGGCTGACCTCCCCGCTGCTGCACCATGTCCCGTCGCTGGTCTGCTCAGGCAGCATCACCTGCAAAGTGCGGTTTGACGGGCCAATGCTGGGAATCAGAACGAAAGTACTTGAGACTAGTATCTGGATTCTCATGCCGTGCTTCGTGGAGATAACACGGGCTGATTAGTTCATCTGAGCCGTCAATAACAATTGTCCAATAACAATGTGTTGGGCGGCCTCGTGTTGCCCTCCGTTTCAAAGAAGTGATTGCTGGTTGTTCTTGTGTTGCTGATCGGGTTCAAACGTGCATGCCGTCACAAGTGACTCAGCGACCCTTCGATATCAAGCCATTCAAGCCAGGTATTGAGTGTTACCATGGCTGATCTACCCAGAAGCTCTGTCGCTCACCCAAACTGAGGCTCAGAAAGCTGCGGCAGCACGCCAGACAGCAGTGTCACTGGGATTGATGTTCTCATGTTAAGCATCGTATTGAGAAACATCAGTACATGGGAGAACGAGTCGTGTTGATATCTAGGAAGTACGGTACCTCCCACTGACCTGTGCCATGTTGTTCCGAGCAAGGTCTGCCCAAGCAGGTGATATGCGGGGCTCAAGCGCCAGCCTTGGTGACAAAGAAGGGGGCAAAAGGAGCTCCTTGGATTCGCAAGGATCGTCCTGGTGTTCGCTCGCCATCAGATGGCGGCCACTGCGCAGCTGGCGGGACGAGACAACCAGTCGGGGTGACCGGGTCACTCCCGGCGTCTCGCCGCCCCAGCCAGTGCTAGTGTGTGGGTACACCTGCGCACAATGTGGGAGTGTTTGTCGCTATGACGCGCTTTACGTCACGAGGGTAGCAAATGACGAGGAGTTATGTGCACCACAGCATTGCACCACGCTTGGCTCACTTTCGCCCTGAACGAGCGTGCTTAGATGCATCTGATACTGCAAATGAGTGCTTCCTTGTTTCTACCGGCCACGTGCACTTCTTGCAATCTACACGCGTGACACGGTAGCGCCAGCGGCGGTCCCTGTATGCACCAGAGGAACACGCACACTCGCACTCACCGGGCAGACTTCAGTCTCTTCATAGCACTCGTTGTTGTGCATAACGAGCTGTCGCACCGCTGGATCGTCTTGGGCCACGCTGTTTGCAAAGCCTTGCAGAAGAGGTTCCTTCTCATCTATTTGCTGCAGGACCGTCTGCATGCAAGCCTGCAGCCAGGCAGCAAAGACAGGGCAATGAACTTCTACAAAATGCTTGTTAGAACCATGATGGGCCTGCCAAACAGCATGGAAGGCGTGCAATAGCAGAGCTGCTGAGGACAGTAGCGCTGAGCAGGGAACTTGGTGGCACCCAGGGCCTGCAGCTTCAGCCAAACACTGCTCTTCATTGCTTTGGCCAATCACAATCAATTCACAATCATCATGGTCGCTTCACATTGGCCAAGGTGGGCATGCACATCCCTGGCACTGCGAGGTATCTTAGTCGCTAGGCCGTCCAGTCTGCTGATGCTAACCTCTAGCTTCTCCGGGTCCTGCTTGTGCGTTGCCAGCCGGTTCTTGTTCATGCTGTCCTCTGCCATGATTGGCCCAAGGGCCTGGTCATCAAGGCGATAGATGATGTCATGTGCTCCGTGCACTTGGAGATTCTGCAGGCAACGAAGAAGCGGATTGGAACACTGGTGACATCAACTGCTAGGACTTGATCAACAGGCCAACAATGCATGGAAGGGAGGCAGCCAGTTGTTGCTGGCATGGTGCATGCATGCGCATGCTTCACTGCTGCAGCGGTGTGCTGCCTGTCACTGCATGCACGGTTCATGAGACCTGCATCTTCACTCTATGTGCTAAGCATGGCACATGTTGCTGCTGTGCTGATGCATGGTGCTGCTGTGCTGCATGAGCGTGTGACAAGTGTCCGCGAGCACCACATCAGCGGCTTTTGGGTGAGACCTGTTGTCTAACATCGAGTCACCTTGGCTTTGAGGAAATTCTCGGCTGCGGTCAGCTTGTTGATGTCCTGCACATGCAAACACCATGCATTATTGCTCGCAGCCACGCAGCACAGTCTCCAAGGGCGAGAAGTTTCCAAGGTGATGCATTGCATGCGCTTTGCATCTGCTGCCATGGCTGTTGCAACACACCTGTCGCAGAGGCTCGCATGAGTCTGGCACTTCAACCAGGTCTTGCTCTGGCATCACCCATCGCGGAAGCTCCACTGCTGCAAATCGACGAGACACGCTCTGATCGACTGCGCCTGGAGATACGTAGCTGCTTTCAAACAGCTCATTGTGATGGGTAAACTGAGCTTGAGAGGATGCACACGGCTTGTGCGGTGAAGGTGTTGCCATTCTCGGCAGCACTCTTGGGGATGCTGAAGGTGTGCTCAGCGGAGAAGAGTCTGCAGCGGCCCATGGCGCTGACTTGAGCAATGGGCTGAGAAAGAAGGTCGTGTGTAAGGGCTGGGTCATGTTCAGCCTTCACTGGTCAAACGTTCAGATATGCATCTGGCTCCGACTGCTGCATCAGAACAGTGCATGCACAGCCTGTTTATGCGACGCTTCTGCTCTGCGGCCAGCGTCAGCGTCCGGGACAGCAAACTCGCCAGCTGCACGTGGACAGCTGTGATCGTCCGTTTTGATCCTCACAATCTGTGTTTCCCCCCTGTAACTTTTGCCTGCAGCGAATTTCCGGCTGCTTCCCTGCACAACAGCACGTTCCACAGCTGAGCCAGCATGTGAAGAAATCAGCTTCATGCCTGCTGAAAAGAAGCTTGCTTGCAAGAGCTGCATCCTCTGTCAGCTGAATGATAAGAAGCAGTCCATTCACAGGCAAGCAATAGGAGACGCCACAGCAGGCTTTCCTCCGGATCGTTGGCAGCAGGAGGAGCAGCAGGAGAAAATACGCAAGGATCAGGAGTAGTTGCGCAAGCAGCACGACAGAGAATGTCAGCAGCATTGCAAGCAGCACGACGGAGAATGTCAGCAGCATTTTAAGGTCTGTTATCAACGCTTCCATGGCAATGTCTTGCAAAGCCGATGGGCGTTGGCACAACCTTCTGGGAAGGTTAATGTCTTTCACTGAATGTCCTACTGTTGTCTTTCTTCACATAAGGGGGGGGATTCCAACCCGTCCAACCTACATGTGAAGGGGATAGCGACACACCAGGATAGTAATGGTTTTCTTCCGTTTGCACATTCACTCCTAAGTTATTGCCTGGTGTTTCTTTGCGCAGCGCTTCATGGCATTGTGAGGAGGAATGTGTGTCAGGCACTGCTAAGTTGTTGCATGTGGCATGCCCTGGCAGGACAGGACAGAAGCGATGTGCTGCCAACAGTAGCGATGTACATAGGCCTGTGGCGATTCGAACAGGGCACGTGGGTTGACTGCTGTGAGTTGCTTCAGACTAGCAGGTCCTTCGGTCACGAAGGGACATCGGCCTTGCGTTTTGGGGGCGTTGATCGCTCACAAACTGGGCATGGCTCTGATGCTTGAAGTATATTATCATGTGGCCTGGAGTTTGTGTGGGCTCAGTGGTGCATAGTAAAACAGGTGCCCACACAAACTCCAGGCCACAGGATAATGTAGTTCAAGCATCAGAGCCAAGCCCAGTTTGTGAGCGATCAACGCCCCCAAAACGCAAGGGGGATGTCCCTTCGTGACCGAAGGACCCTCAGCCTTGGGAGTTCAGTCTAGGGTCTGGTGGAGGTGCAAGGTTTCCAGTTCACTTGGCAGTGTGGGCATGATCACTTGCGCAAGCACCCGACAAGCGTCATACAACCAAATGTCAACGCAGTTTAACTACGGTGTCAGGCGTCACTGTGAAGCCAATGGACAATTGGGGAGGCCATTGACGTATTGCGGCCTGGTGGTGCTGTGTCATTCAAAATGCAAGTCGCAACGCTGTCATGCGAACAACCTCGAGCCAAACAGGTGCTCATGCTCCTGGTCAGCTTACATCACGCTAGCGTTAGGTTACATCAGTGAGGCGTGACATCAGAGTGAGAGTAACGCTCAAGTCCTGTCAAATCCGTGGCCATTTATCGCCACCACCGCTCTCTGCTCGTCCTCTTTGCCCCGGAGGACTTTGGCTGGCTTGAAGGGCGTTGGTGAGTGGCAAACTTTATGCTCTGAACACCAGACACTCCCTCCTTGTAATAGAAGGTCTCTGTTTTTTTGAAGGGTGCTCAGGGGATTTACACGTCTTAAGATGCAAGCCCCTCCACACACGACTGACATTTAAGCCATGTACTTTTGCACTGAAGTTGTCTGTACGTATCACGCATTGTTCTGAAAGCATGAGACAGAACATGGAACAGCGCACCCGACAGACACGCCAACTTGTCACCCGCCAACCTTCCACACTTTCCTCTCCTTCAGAAAACAGCGTTATGAAACTGTGGTGTACTGAGCGCTCAACAGTGGTGAAACTGTGGTGTACTGCGCGCTCAACACAGTGGAAAACTTGGGGCTGAGATGGGCACATGCAGGATAACTGCTGCGCTGTTGTTGCATACACAGTACGATAACATGATTTGCGTGTTCATCAACATGGCTGTAGAGCGTCCACTGTCCTATGCCACGCGTGAGGCAGCTAGTGATTGACCATTTGGCCCGTTGGAGCACAGTCATGTCCTGGCCTCATTCGTAGCTGAGTTCCACTGCCAAAGCCTGTTTTACTGTATAGCGAGCAAGTCTGTGGAATGCCTTCGACTTGGCTGAGCTGGACTGACCAGGTGTGTCCAGATTTTTGTCAAACATTGAAATGGTTGCAGTACTTGAACAGAAGGGAAACAAACCAGGCTTGTCTGGGCACGACCTGGCTGGTGACAAAACCGGCAACCAGACACAGGTTGGAAACGTGACGGGTTGGAAAAACAGCTGGGCTCGTCGTGCGGCTCGGCCACTACGTGTCAAACGTGGTTGAGCAATTCTGTAATTGTAATCAAACACCATGCCGGCCGCAACAGGGGCCAGAGTCTTTGGTGTACAGTTAAGCCGCGCTGCTAGCAATGCATGCCAGGCTCTCACTACACAGGGGAGGGATTCACATAAGGGGGGGGATTCCACCCCGTCCAACCTACATGTGAAGGGGATTGCGACACACCAGGATGGTAGTGGTGGTGGCCAACCCCGCGTTCCAGGCGTCATCGGCCAGGCCTTGTTGATCACAAACAATGGCAACAGTTGATCACAAACAATGGCGTAACCCCAGGCCAGCCTTAATCATACAGCCGGCCGGCGTGCATCAACAGCCACTGCAAGGGAGCATTTGTCACATCACCAAAGCTATGCCGTGGCAAGAGTTCAGATAAGCGCACTGCAACGGTGAACGCAACACAGGTTGATTGTTCCTATGGTGCGGCCACAATGTACCGCCATGTTGGCAACTGCTGCTCGCCCTCGATTGGATGTGGACTCAACAAGCAGTGGCGGCAAGAGTATGGCTGCTCTTCACTACAGCCTTGTGTAAACAATGCGTGGAAAGCAACAACCAACTCGGAGTGGTGCCAGTAAAGCCATAGTCCTCAGAGCCAAGGGCCTGTCAATACTGGGGCGGACAGCAGCTGCCCGACTGCACTTTGTGTGTACTGCAGCTTGCCAAACCGAACTCGTACCACCATGCCGCCGACATCAGCCAGCCTGCTGTACACCAGTGCCAAATGTGGTTGCAGTACACTTGTCATACAATGTGATCATTGCCACCAACAAGAACATCACACAGGCTTGCAGGGGTATTCACGGCCTCGCATTCAGAAGCCCAATCTCAGCAGTCGGTGGCACAGCGGGGTCAATCACCTGTCACTGTGGTGTGGATGTAGGGCCGTGGGCTCTCTGAATCCTGTTTGCTCAGCAGCTACGTGTGGCAACTGACACCTGGCCTGCTGCTCTGGAACACCTTGGAGTGTCACTTGAGAACGGCCAAGAAAAGTGGTGCCGATCAAGCAGCCGCCATGCAGACTTCGTGTCTGATATCATGCGTGTCTCCCGCCACAGGTTTCAGGCCGGGCAGGGATCACGAACAATCACTTGTCGCTACAGTGTGGATGTAAGGAAGTGGACTCTCGCTTGCCATTTACACAATCGCTATGCGTATCTGCTAGCGTGGTGCAAAAAGCTCAGGCGCGTGGCTTCTTGCTTTTCTTGCGCCTCCAGAAGGCAAAGCATGCACCTGGAGCAGGCGGTGAGACCGGAGAGACGATAGCGGGGTGACCAGCCGTCTGCTGCACCGCATGCTTGCGCAGCACGCCCACAACAGCAACAGGGCTGCCGCCGGGCCGCTGCACCCCTTCTGTGGCCCCTTCCATGAGCCACCAGCGGTCCCGCAGCTCTACCGGCCCGTTCAACCCCTGCCGCGCGCCACCCGACACCCCCCCTGCAGCTGTTGTGCTGCCCATGCTACCTAGTGCCCGCGGTGTCGGTGTGCTAGGGCTGGCACGGCACGCACCAGCTCCTGATTGTGGTGTGGAGCGCTCGTTGAACCCAGCTGTGCTGGGCGAGGGCTGCTGCACTTCGCTGGGCCGCCACCTGCTCTGGTTTGCACCTGCCGCAGGAGACCTGGAGCCGCCCCTGAGCGCCGGCGGCCAGCCATCAGCTGCACCTGCAACCCGCTGGCTGCCGTCGTGCATTTCCAAACCAGCAGGGGACCTAGAGCTGTGTCTGGACAATGGTGAGTGGCCGTCCCTGCCCTTCGGGCTACGCCGATCAGGGCCGCTACCAGGCGGAAGAAGGAGCATGGCGGGGCGGGCTACCGGGGTTTTACGCTTGGCCGCTGTGTTTACCGGCGGTGGAGTTGCGGCCAGCTCTGAGGCTAGCTCTGCCCACACGCATGTGTGTCCGCTGCTTGCCGTGCTGTTGTTGCTGGCGTGCATGGCCGCCTCTGCATGCACCTGCCTGCCCAACCCACTGCTGCCAGTTTGTGTACCAGCAATCAGGCCTTGCATATGCTCTTCACCAGCTGTGGTAGCTTGCGAATCTACACCTGTTTGCACGAGGTCATGCTCTTTGCTTGTAACCCGGTGGTTGCCGCCTTGTGTGGACTCAAGCACGTGCCCATAGGTGCTGCTACCACTGCTGATATCTTCAAGTACCAGCTCCTCAGGTAGCTCTGTGCTGTTGGAGTGCTTTGGCTTCAATCTCGCCTGCCTGTCACCCATGCTGGTGATGCCACTGGCCTTCCCAGGTCCCTCCAAAAGTATGGTTCCCTTTGTTACCGGAAAAGGATGCAACATGGGAGCGGACTCTTCCTCATGCAGGAGCATTCGTGACGCTTCAGCCAGATGATGCGCCGGTGGAAGCGCCGTGGGAAACACAGGCATACTGTTCATGCTGGCCTCGAGCATAACTTCCTTGTCAGCTGCTGGAATAAATGCAGCGGCCTCTTCCTCAGGCCCGTGCTCCATGTGAAGCGCTGTGGCAAGGGTCTGAGAAGCATGCAGTGCTGATACGGAGCTGTCAAATGGCTGATGCAGGTTGGTTGGTCGAGCATAAGTGCTGCGCTTGGTTGTGCTTGCCTTTGACACCGGGCTGCGCTGTGTTGTAGCATGCTGTGCTTGGGCCTTGACTGGACTGCGGCCAGCCTGGTGCAGCTGTGCATAGCCTGAGGGTTTAGGGCGTTCAGCTGCCTTAGTGCGGCTGCGGGCCTCAGCCTGCCTTGCAGGCTTGCCTGTGGGTGCCTGCTTTGCAGGAGACACAGCCGGGTGGAGCGAGGCGGCCTGTGCTGTGTGCTTCTCAGCCTGCAGTGGTGCACTCTTGGTTGCCATTGCACGTGCGGCAGGGGAAAGAGCAGCCGTAACGACACAAACGGCAGAGGGCTGCACTGCCGGTGACCAGTCAGCCACGGCAGCACAGGCGCTGAAGCGACTGACGGCATGCATGGTGGTTGCACCTGCCGATCCTGCCGGCGTGCTGGGGGCGTGTGCATGTGCTGCCTCTGCCCCGGCAGCTGCTGGCTCTTCGCTGTCATCCACCGACTGCTGCTTGACCTGCTCTTCAGTGTGTTGCTCGGGGACAGCAAACGGCACAACGGCTGGTGGCAGTTCAGCTTGAGGCAGGCCCGTGATGATGGGGGGAGCGGCATGGGGGGCGTTGTCATTGCAGGAAAGCCTGAGAGTGTCCGGCCCAGCCGCAGAGGACTGTGTGGGTGCAGCAGGCAGATCAAAGCCCTGGTCTTGCCCGAGAGGTAGGTCAGCCTGGCATCCGGTGGATGAGCCTTGCATGGGCAGGTCGGTCTGGCATGCAATCGACACACGCCGTTTAGGGCTTGTTTGCACTGCTCTGCTGTCAGTGCCCCTCTCCTCTGTACAAGTGCTGGCATCTGTGTGCGCAATGCACCCGCCAGCCTGGCATGATACCTCCACTTGCTTGAGAGGACCCGCCGACGTGCTGGCATCTGCATGCCTGTTGCAACGGCTGCCATGCCGATCATTCGGCTCTGGGGCGGTGAGCACTGGGCTCATTGGCAGCTGTGGCTGGCTGCAAGCAGCCAAGCGTCCTGCATATCCCGTCTGCCTGAAGTCTCTGCTGTCAGCGCCCAGGGAGCATGAAGCGCGTGCATCCATGTTCCGCAGCTGCTCAGACCCGCCAATGTCCAGGTGAATCTGGGATCGCACTTTAGTGATAGCAGCCTCCGCCCTGTGGTCAAACGAGACAGGAGTTATGTGAGGAAAGCATTTCAAAGCATTGCACAAAAACAGGCTGGATTAGAGGCTTGTTGTGCGTGTTTTGCATTAAGCGGAACCATGACCCAACTGCCCTACACAGACTTGCAGGTACACAAGTGCTGATATCCATGCCAGGGCAATGAATGGTAGCATAAATCGATTGGCCAGTCAGCCTTGGTTCTGCCATCGGACAGTCATTTGACCCGTTCGTCGGCTTTCCCAAGCCCAGAGCCAGACCTGAAGACCTTAGATCCATCGGCGCTTAGACACCTTGCATGATTGACCCCTCCCACGTTCAAGCCAGACACCAAACACTTAGTCAGACACTCTTTACTGCAACCCTTGGACAGTCAGCGCTTTCGTTTACTACTTGACACCAACAGCCTTTGTAAGACACGCACCAGTTCTGAATCAGGTCCAGCAGGGCCATGGCCGAGCGCCCCTCCACCTGGAGCTCGGGCGTGGGTGCGGGGGCAAAGGCTCCTCCGCCCGCTGCGGGGCTCGCCGTGCGGGGTTCGCCGTCCCGGCCGCCCCATCTGTGCCGCAGGCTGACAAAGGGCGTCACACTGCTTACCCTGCTGGCTGTGTCAAGCCGCGCCATCAACGCGCCAAGCGACGACTCAGCCTGAGTTGGTGTGCCTTGCACCCCGGACATTGCTGGGCTGTGGCTGCTGGTGCTGCCAGTGCTGAAGGTCATGCCTTGTGACAAAGCGCCGACTGCAGCAACCCCTGGCACCGGCTGCAGGGCCTGCCGGGGCTCGCCTGCAGATGTGATGGTTGTGCCGGATTGTTTGGGGTCTGACAGGGCTGCAGCCGGGCTGAAGAATAGAGGCACGTGTGTGGTGGGAGCAGTGGCAATGCCGCTTTCCGAGCGAGCACTGCGCTGGGGTGCGCAGGCAGAGATGGTATTGGTGACATCAGCTGTCAGCTGAGAGATGAGACGACCCAGTAGAGCGTGGTCACATGCAGGCTGCTGTGTAAGCACACGGTCGTCAGGCCTGTGAACACCTACACAACGGGATGTAATGCATAGACTTCAGTACATCTGGTTGGAACCGTTGAGATTGGCAAAGAGAGTGACTCTCCTGGAAATGGAAGAGGGAAGTGGACACTGGCTCTGTGCGTGCTGAGTGCATGCGATCGTGTAAGTAATGTCAATACCCGTACAAGGAGAGCTAAGGGCATGCATTGGTACATGTAAGCAGCCAGGGAAGTGGCAATTGGTTCTCGCAGGCGAGGCAGCGGTTGAACTTAGATGCCTTCAGTTCACACACCTGCGTCCTGCGCTGTCTGCTTGTCCTTGTTCGCCTGCGTGTCCACCACTGGTGGCAATTGAGCGCCCGGCTGATCGTCATCGGATTTGTTGGCAGGGCTGTTCTCCGCTACATCAGTGTATAGTATCCGCTTCACCTTTCGGCCTAGCCGGCCGGTGTTAACGTGCGGAGGTGGTTGGTCAGGCTCCTGCTGCTGTGCTGGCCCTGGTCCAACCACGGGACTCATGTCTTTCAGCTTGAGGTACCGCTGCCGCAGCTCGGCAAGACGGTCAACTGGGGCAGCCTCTGGCAAAAGCGGCTGTCCGGGTACGTCCTGGTCTGGCCGCTCTGCCTCTGTCCCGCTGCACACCTGGTGTGCTGGTGATAGTACACTGGTTTGCTGCGCTGCTGCACGTGGGCTAGCCTCTCCGCTGCTGCACCATGTCCTGCCATTGGTTTGGTTGGGCAGCATCACCTGCAGATAAGGAGGGCACATACTATGACGGTCGCCACAGCAACAAATGTGATGTTGCCAGCAAACGCAGTGATGGCACATGTGCTTACGTACTCGAGACAAGTGTCCACAGTTTGCACGTACCATCCCGTCCCACTGACCTGTGCCATGTTGTTCCGAGCCAGGTCTGCCCAAGCAGGTGAGATGCGGGGCTCAAGCGTCAGCCTTGGTGACAAAGAAGGGGGTGAAAGGAGCTCCTTGGGCTCGCAGGGTACGTCCTGATGTTTGCTAGCGGTTAGGTGGCGGCCACCACGCGGCTGGCGGCGCGTGAGCATGAGGCGGGGAGACTGGGCCAAACCGGGCGTCTCACCGTCAACGCCGTTGCTATCAGGCGAGTGCAACACCCGTGGAGACACCTGCGCACCAATAAGGATTAGTAACGTTGTGTTGTGCTCTACGTCGCGAGGATCGCAGGTGACGCATGTAAGCTATGGACCACCAAGCCTTCACCCTGAACAAGCGTGCTCGCTTGCTTCTGACAGCTGCACATGACTGCTTCCTCGATAGCCGTAAATTCCCTAGACGTTAGACATCCCATAGGATCTAAACACACTGTTTGCACTGGAGCCCCAGTGGCGGTCCGGTTCTGACCAGGAGCAACACGGACAATGCGTAACGGACACCAGGAGCAACACGGACAGCTGCACATGTCTATTCACTCTTTGGCGTTCTTCGTCGGCCAATGGCATTGCAACGAGCAGTGCTACACACGCGTGGCACTCATGCTCTGAAGCATCGGCGGTGCCACTTCTGTTCTGTAGCGCCATCGACGGTCGACTTCTGCCCAGGAGCAACACGCAAATTCCCACTTACCAGGCGACGCTCAGGCTCGTCACGGCAGTCCGTCGTGTGCATGTTGAGCTGTCGCACCACTGGATCGTCTTGGGCCACGCTGTTTGCAATGCCTCGCAGAAGAGATTCTTTCTCATCTAACTGCTTCTGGACCGTCTGCATGCACCCCTGCAGCCAGGCAGCAAAGACAGGACCCTAATCTTCTACAAAATATGTGTGGGAGCCATGTCAGGCCTGCCAACCAGCATAGAATGCATGTAACAGCGAGGTGGTGAGGAGCACAGGGTTGTGAGCAGTGCTTGATTACACAAAAGCTTTAGCCAAACAGTGCTGACGATTGCTTTGGCCAGCCAGGACTCGTCCACGATGACAGTTGTGTCCCGAAATAATGCTTATGCAGCTTGGTTGCTAGGCAGTCTAGCTTTCTGATGCTCACCTCTAGCTCCTCTAGTTTCTTCTTGTGCGTTGCCAGCCGGTTCTTGTACATGCTCTCCTCTGCCATGATTGGCTCGAGGGCCTGGTTTTTCAGCCGGCGAATAGTGTCATTTGCCCCATACAGCTGGAGCTTCAACTGCAGGCGACGAGGGCGCGGAATGACAGACTGGTGACATGAACTGCTAGGACCCAAATGACAGGCCAACAATGCATGGAAGGCAATGTGGCAGGGAGACAGCCAGTTGCTACCTGCATGGTGCAGGCATGCGCTTGCTTCATGCTTTTGTGATCAGCTGTATTTTGCTGCAGCAGCGCGCTGCCTGTCACTGCATGCACAATTCATGAGACCTGCATCTTCACTCTATGTGCTAAGCATGGCAAATGTTGCTGCTGTGCTGATGCATGGTGCTGCTGTGCTGCATGAGCGTGTGACAAGTGTCCGCGAGCACCACAGCAGCGGCTTTTGGGTGAGACTTGTTGTCTAACAGTGAGTCACCTTGGCTTTGAGGGACTTCTCGTAGGCAAGGTCTGCGGTCAGCTTGTTGATGTCCTGCACGTGCAGATACCATGCATTGTTGCTTTCAGCCATGCAACACAGTTTCCAAAGGCGAGAAGTTTCCAAGGTGATGCCATGCAGGCGCTGTGCATTTGCTGGCATGCCACCACACCTGTCGCAGAGGCTCGCATGGGTCTGGCACTTCAACAGCGTCATGACGGTCTTGCTCTGCCAACTCGTTCATCACCCATCGCGGAAGCTCCACTGCTGCAAACCGACGAGACACGCTCTGATCGACTGCGCCTGGAGATACGTCACTGCTTTCAAACAGCTCATTGTGATGGGTAAACTGAGCTTGAGAGGGTGCACAGGGCTTGTGCGGTGAAGGTGTTGCCATTCTCGGCAGCACCCTTGGTGATGCTGACGGTGTACTCAGCGGAGAAGAGTCTGCAGCGGCCCATGGCGCTGACTTGAGCAATGGGCTGAGACGAAAGGTCGTGTGTAAAGGCTGGGTCATGTTGAGCCTTCACTGGTCAAACGTTCAGATATGCATCTGGTTCCAACTGCTGCATCTGAACAGTGCATGCACAGCGTGTTCATGCGGTGCTTTGCTCTGCGGCCAGCGTCAGCGTCCGGGACAGCAAACTCGCCAGCTGCACGTGGACAGCTGTTGCCGTCTGTTTCTTCTGCCAGTGCATAGACTGCCTCTTATCATGCAGCTGGGAAAACCGTGCAGCAAATAGCAGGGACGATCTGTAGAAAAGGCAAAAGTAGCAGTGGGACCCAGGTCTGCGGTTTTGTTTTCGCGGTCAGACCGCAATGCGTGGTTCTTTTGATTTGCATATCATTTTTCCATGACATGATCCGTAAAAACGTGAAAATTGAGGGGTTACCCCAGCGCGAGGCCATTCCAGGGCAGGTGGCCGCCCTCATCACCAGGGCTCTGCATCCAGGGTCAAAATAGGAACCAGCAACTGGTCAACCTCAACCAACAACCTCAGGCGCACCCCATGGTCATGTTCTCTTTCAGGTGCATGACCCATGCTTACATAGGTTTATGGCCCAAGTACAGTAAAAATCTTGGCTAACGGAATGCTTTTGGAAGGTGGTTTGTGCCTGTCAACAGTTGACATTGTGAGGGTTGCCATGTCACTAGCGCTGACACTGACCTTGACCCTGACCCTGACAATCTTTCAATTCATGCCATTTATATGGCTAACGGGACGCTTTCAGAAGGCGTTCTGTGGGGTGATGGCCACAAGGGACTCACCACCCCTTGCTGACACGGTCAGATTCCCCTTTACTAAGAGAAATTTTTGCAATTTGCGCAAATAGTTGATGTTTGCGTTGGACGTGCTTCATTGCAATAGGTTGAAGCACTCCATCACATAGAAGGAGCTTGTATTTTAAAAAAGAATGATAGAGGCTGATGTACATTATGACACCACTAGCCAGTCATGAAAGTGTGTTTGCTTGCCATTCAGTTTTCATTATGTTACGTTGAGTGCATGTTTGCCTGTTCAGCCAGCCATCAGTGTTCAGTAACAACAGCAAAAAGCAGGGACAATCTTCAGAAAGGCAACAGTAGCGGTGGAAACCAAGTCTGCTGCTTGCAGCAGTGTGCGGCTTGCAGCAGTGCGCTTCGAGGTCGGGAAATTTTTCTCGCTGCCCGGAGGATCATTGCAGTTTTTGGCAAGTTTTTGCACGTATTTTTGCAAGTATCGAGCGCTGGATCTTTCGTTCACTGGTAGGTGGCCAACTCAATTTGTCTTGATGAATTTCAACCTGGTAGCTGGCTCTACTTGAGTTTAAGATGCGAGGCTGACATCAGCAATCCAGCAATCCAGCAATCCAGGGCGCCTGCGAGCGTTGGGTGCTTGGTCCTTCATTCTCCGGCAGGTGGCTAAGGCGGATTTGCCTTAATGAAATCATGAACTAAGAGCTGGCTCAAACATGGGTTCAGGATGCGAGGTTGATGTAGATAAGCACAGTTTGAGCCAGGACTGCCGAGATGTCCTGACCATAGCGCTGCACTCCGGTGCAAGACAAGCTGGGTTTCTTCGATCACAGTTACCACTGCCAGCCCGATTGGATTGGCATGCTACTGTGTCACCAATGACTGCGACCATAGTGAATGTCAGGAATACAGACTGTGTGTGGCACCAACGGCCGCCCTTCACACAAGCAATGTCGTGATGACATCTAGGATGTGGATGTCCCCCTTGAACAGGCACATGTTGGGCACGCCTGAGTTGATGTACGAGAGGCGCTGCATGGCTGCCATTGCCAGCCCCACCACCCCCTGGTCCTGCCATCCCCTTGTGACCATGATCTCCATGCCATAGGCGTACACGTTGCCATCATACCACCCAGGAACAAACCTATCCTATGTTCCCAGCAACACCTGGTTCTTGGACGGCACATGGCGTTGAATCCACGCTGTCTTATGACATTGTAATGCTGCTCGTTTTGAGCTCGTGAGGCGCTGCTGCAAGGCCATCTGCTGTCCTCACTAAGATAGCCAGGACACGCATACATCTGTATACATGTGCTGCACATCATAAATGTGCATCTGTGTGCATCTGCTGCGTACATACAGCTGCATACATCGTGTACATATGCTCTGTACACAGGTGAGCCTGATTAATGTACGTTCCAGATAATCACAGAGATATCGTGTTTTATACGAAATACCACACATCACAGGTGAAGGTATACGTCACAGTTGCACAGTAGCTGCCAGCTGGGCAAACAGCAAAACGCAAAGCACTGGACTTGAGGCCAGGGTAGCACTCAAGGCAGGCCCAGACTGGCACGGCTGAGCTATATGCCATTTAGCTGTTTGAGCCACGCCACAGCGTGTTGCACACAACGCCTTTTCCTAGAGGCACGAAAAACTTCACCTGTCTGCGCTGGTTGTAACAGGACTAGGATGTTACCTGTCTGTTACAGCTATGTTTAACTAGCACGCCTGTCATATCTGTCGTACTTCAATAGTTTGAAATTGACAAGCTGTTATCATGGCACAGCACGCATACTCATGACTTCCTCACAAGCTCTGCACGACATTCACTTTCTCACAACATCGCTATCTTATTCACAAATCGCTTCCACTGCCTGTCGTGTTCGCTTATGCATTGCTTGCCTTCATGCTTGCCGTTATCTCTGGATCCACAAGAAGCATTGCTGTTAGATGAGAGCGCCCTTTCAGTGCCAACTGTAAAGTAGAGACGCTCACATGCATTACCTTTTAGCCACTGGTGTTTAACTCAGGGCATGACACTAGTACATCACTCTTCTTATCTTCAAACCACACATTGCCACTCGGTCGAGTGAAGCAAGGTTTTTGGCATCCTGTAAGAAGTTGCCGTCTGATCATCTGACTACCTTTCTGCGTGCGAAGAGTGAGTCACCAGACGTACAGCCACAGCTATTCCGCTAGGCTATCTCTGCAGTCTAAGCTTTCCTTTCAGGTTAGCTTTACGATCATACTGTTAGCTTTGTTGTCGAAGCCAGCCATTACGACAGGTCAGCTTTTACAATACGGCTACTGTATCACTGGTCACCCAGATTGGTGAACAGGCAACCATCAAGTAACAACACGAGAGGTTTATTGCCCAGGCACTCTGTGAAGTTACTCTACATGGTTTATAGCGGGTTTACTGGATTTACTGAAGTTACTCGATTTTGGTTACTCGATTTTACTCTTGTCGGCAAATGAAATGGATGGACACCTTGAGCAACTTTGTTTCAGTTCGTGTTCAGTCAGCAAATTGTAACAACATTTTGAGTGGTTTGCTGTGTTTATCGCTGTGCGTATCTGTACTACTGTGTCAGAGCTTGTCAATTTCAGCCTGAGCTTCTGCTTTTTTCAGCCTGAGCTTCTGCGTTTGCTGTTGAGCTTCTGCTGTTGATGTGGATACTGCATGGACGCGGACAAAGTATTGCTTATTGTTTTGAGTGCTTGTAATGACCCAGTATCCAGAAGTCCCTGTTGTCTCAGTACTAGCAGTACACCATCGTCAGCCACAAATCTTGTTTGAACACACATGAGCAAAACCTTGATTTTCGGAAGCGCCTTTAATCGCCCTTTCCAACGCACCTTTCAAAAGTTTGGATATCGAGCCCGGTGGCTTGCCACGCCGGTTTTGGCGAAGGTGGTCCAAAACCGTAAAATACGCGTTTTCTTACTCGTTTGGTGGCCAAATGCGCTCAATCAAGTTGCTATAGCATGCTATGCGCGCGGGAGGCAATAGAGAAAACCCTGCTCACTCGGTTTACGATCAAAAACGGCGATTTACGTGACGGCGGTTTCACAAATGTCGGTTTCAGTTTGATTATTTGACCAGAAGTGGTCAGGGGGCTGCTCCACAGGGTTTCGAGGAAATCGATTTGAGTGACCACTTCAATTCGGGCTGGCGTGCCGTCAGCAGCCTTCTATATATATCGCCTTCCGTCGCCCGTGTTTGCCTGGGCCTCGCAAGGTGAGGGCACAAAGTGGCCCGCTGAGGGAGTGACTTGACGAACGAACTTTTTAACGAACTCGCGAACGGCTGCAGCTCTGCCAATGCCGTCTTTTGCGGCTGCTTGAACACGAACTGTAGTGCGTTTGGAGTGGTTTTCGCGCCCTGAGTTGCCTTGCATGGGTGAACCAAGTACCCAAGCAACTAGGGTTTTGAACTAAATCCCACAAAAAGTGACCGCGGCGGGTGTGATGGAAAGCAGGGTTTCGGCAGCCTCGAGTTTTTTTCCATCAACATGCCTCGCGTGGTGTGAGGTTTGTCAATCCGGAACATGAACTACAACCACTTGCGATGTACCCCCATCCAAGAAACACCGGCCGCCTGTTGTCATGCACCACTTGCCTCCAAACCCTCTGTCCATTGGTAGCCATTCCTTGGATGAACTTTGCTTGAGCATTCCAGGTTCAGCGAACTGGCTCTGTGGGGGTATGGGACGCCAGCCAGTCGGGAGGAGCAGCAGAGAAAAACACTTGGAAATCAGCAGGCTTGTCCTGACCTGACCTATCAGCATGGTAGCAAAGTCAGCTGTAGGCTGTAGTGGGCTGTGATGTAAAGTCATTCAGTGGAAGCGGATGCTGGCAGTTCAGGCCAGGAAAAGCCTGAGAACCTGCCTCTGCCTGCTGCACCTTCAAGTGACCGGCTGGCTGAGCTGGGAGCTGTCTCTCCATGTATCATCATGTAAGATCAGGTGGGGCTTGCCTATGTGGCTGTGTTTGTGCACAATGGCGGAGAACATTGCAAGTGTTTGATAGCATTTCATTTCTCAAGGCCATCGGCGATCACCACAGGGGCCTGAATTGTTCTGAACATGTGTGGGACGTGGGCGTGGTATGCTCTCTCACCATGTAAGAAGCAGCCTGCCTAAGAACAACTGCTACTCGTCACCCAGGGGAGTTCAGGGGCCATAACTGAGCGCATACATACTGCGGAGGAGCCAGCCGCGCCAAAAGTTGAAATGCTCTGCTCCAGATTCATCCATGTAGGCGCAAGAGCCAGTTCTACTGAGAATTTGATGGTATGAAGACCTTGTTCCGGCAATGGGCACCATTGGCGCATGTCTCCGCAAATGAACCAGCAGCAGAGCAGCACACGTGGTGGCACTTTAGCTGATCAAAGCGTGGCTCGTGCAGTCACATGATGCAGTCACATAGTCATGAGCTGGCTTTCCAAATCCAAACTAACCCAGACGCAGACCAATGTCTTGGCTTTATCAGATGCAGCCGCAGCACAGTCAACGTCGGCCTGGCGTCTGAATCAGGGCATATAACTCGGCTTTAGAGAGCTGTACTTTGGAGCACACATTGATGATCGGATTCTGAGCACTTTTTGGCCGTACCTTTTTGTTCGTACCCGTAATGGGTCGCTTGCAGCAGAGCTCTTGTGTTTTCCCGCAGCTTGCGCCAGCCATGAGCCTCGTATCGCGAATACATTACGACAATATGGCCATACTGTTGAGCGGTTGTACCCCGTAAAGGCGCGGCGTCCGGCAGACATCACGATGCAGGTGCATCCGGATGACTCGGCGGTTCAGCTGACTGCGCGAGAAATCAGGCTACAGCAGGTGAATGCCGTGTTGGAGAGGAGGGCCTAGCATTTTTGACTGGTCAATGCAGATTGGATTCGGGTGGTTCGGGGCAAGCGGACAAGTGCCAACCTGGCAGCCGCAAAGGAAAGGCTCTGCAAGAACACAAACACACACTTGCACATAGAAACAACACCAATAACAGGTAGCTGGTGTCTAATTTTTCAAGCCATCCCCTGATGTACAGTTCAGTTTCAAACGGTCTCAGCACATAGAGCTCCTGCAGAACCACCTTGCAGCTCATGCAATGCCGGCAGTCACTCGTCAGGCCACACACAGAGCTTGGTTGGTGCACCTCTTTGCTCATGGAGCCACTGGACGTGCTGTCGCTGGCATTCAGTCCAGCCTTGGGTTTTACAACTTTGCTGATTGGCAGCTCTACTGCTACCCTTGTCTGGTGCACAGGGGCCTTCATGTGTGGAGTTTGTCTCGAGTGCGGATGCCGTTCTGAGCCCGCACGTGCCAAGAGCCAGGAATATCTTTGCCTCCAAGTAAGGCCGCTGGGGAACCACCAGTTGGGCCCACCAGTTGGGCGCAGCACTGGGCCTCACATAGCCACCGCTGCCCAGGCCACCCAATCAGTTCAATGCCCAGGAGCTCATGACACATGTGTATGCAAATGCGCACATGCAAACCACGCTGCACGAGATTACGATTTTTGCCAGCTTTCTTGGGATCACCTGAGCAAACATAGGCACAGATCTGCTCTCAGCCTCATGATGGAACACCCAGGACCATTAGGGCTCTAGGTGTGCATGGAGACTTTTTACAGGCGCTTCGGCTGCATGTCAACCGAATCCTTGCTCATGATCGGTGGTGCGCTGAATTCCATGCACAGGCCCTTACCTTCTGACGAGTTGAAGCGGCTGGATGGCGAACTGCCATTTGATAGCTCTGCAAACGGTCGAGGCATGCATCAGAAACTGTCACTGGAACCCAATGAGCCGGCCAGCCAGCGGGGTGTGCCCCATGCAGCAAGCGGTGTGGTTGAGGTGGCGCATGGACAGGCCGACGCACAGGGCAGGCAGGGCTGGACTGCATGGCTGCCCGAGACAATTTCTCTGGACAGCCCATGGTGGGCGGTTGGGCGGCAAATGCAGAAAGACTTGCTGCAGTATGTAGCGCTTTTTGGCCACGTCATTTAGGCTCATGGCTGAGCGCATCCTTGTACTAGACTTGTCATGCTGCACCATGCTGCAGAGCTGCAGCGCTGCTGCCGGCCATAGCGAACCTCACGGCATGGCACGCATCAGCAACACTTAAGGCAGGGTGCAGCAGTGATGGTGGTCCCGGCAGCTGTTGATGGTTGCTCCCTGGCACGTGCTTGTGCAGGTATGAGAAGTGGACCTGGTGAGTGCCCCGTTGACCCTCGAGCCACAGTCATGCAACAAGAGTTGGGAGCAGCTGCTCCAAACGGCTTGATTGGGACGTAGCTTCAGCTAGGATAGAGGTCCGCTGCGAGGACAGCGATGCTGTGAAGCTCCAAGCATTGCAACTGGAAACTGCTTCATGCAGCGCTGCCGCCATCTAACCTTGGCTCCTCTGTTCAGCTGATCACAGCACGAACTCTGTTCAGCTGAGCACAGCACATACTCTATTCAGCTGAGCACAGCACATACTCTATTCAGCTGAGCACAGCACATACTCTGTACGGGGCGCAGAACCATAAGACCTGGCTTGTGCGACATGGCTAGCTCCAGCAGGCTAGCTCCTGCAGGCTAGCTCCTGCAGCTGATAGGCCAGGGATGTGTGTGCGTGATCGCTACCCCGTGTGCCGGCTGCAAAGAAGAGCTGCGTTGCTCCTTTGGGCTTGGCAGGCACTGTGCCTGCATGAACTGTGCGCTGATAGTCAACAATTGCTAGCACCATGCCAGCCAGGCACAGAATCAAGGATAAGTGCGACTGTGTGCAGCTGTGCTGGTGACTGGCCATGGCACTGTTCCTGCCGTGCTTTGCCCATGCAGGGTGTGTGTGGCAGGAGCTGTGTTGACCGGCTGGGTCGCACCTTTCCTGATGGCATTTGAAGGGTCTGAGAACCTCGAGTGAGTGGGGCCTCGTGGGCCAACTGCCGCACTCAGACTGATCAAAACAAATGTCATTGTCAGGCAGAGGCTTGCCGGTGTGACGAAGTGCGTGACGAAGTGCTTCCACCGGCGTACACCAGGGCAGTGCACACTCGGGCAAGGAATCAGCATGCTAGCAAGGCTGAGGATACCAGATGGACTACTTCACTTACTGTGCAAATGTTTGACTCTCCATGACCTGGCAACCTGTTTTGCCCTCTTGTTCCTGTGGTTTCGCAGTGTACAGACGTGGACCATTGTTCAGTGGACCCTTATTGCGATCTTCCTGCTGGACATGTGTTCACACTTCTTCGTGGAGTATGAGGTAGGCACTGACAGGGACACGCGTGCTGGGAATGGCACTCCTCTGTGATCATCCCCAGCACCGCATCACAGGCTTCTACACACATACAACCAGGAAGCTGGTGTGGACTTGCACCAGCATCACTACGCAACTGCTGACTGGTCCCTGTGCACCGTAGTAGTGTGCACTGACACAGGTTGCGCAGGCAACCCTAGTGACAGACAGAATTGTAACATATCTTTGCGGTGTGCACGCTTGCAGGACCAAGATACTGGCATGCGAGTGGGGGACCTTAAACAAATTGCCTTGAACTATGCGAGGTGAGGATACCGCTGCTCGTGTTTGTGGTCTGCTTGATCACACAACTGCATGTGTACCAGCATACAAGCCACTGCCTGTCTGAAGCATGAGCTGTTCTGCTGCGTCTGCATATCTATGTTGGTTTTCTGGTCAAATGGGGCCATCGCTATATTCGCATTTTGTCCTGGTTTGGGTGTGAGCGCCACTTAATCCACGCTGTATCCACCTCCAGCTTTCTCCTGTCTGTTTTGCGTTCACGGTGTGGCACAAGAGCATCAAGTGACTGGTGCTCTACTGTTCTTGCAGAGGTATGCTGATTCCTGACATCATCTTCCTCATCCCCTGGTCCACGGTAGTGAACGATGCCCTGTCCCTGGCGGACAGCGAGGACACCAGGGCCCTGCTCATCGGCCTACTGCGCCTGTTGCAGCTGGTGAGCAGGCCAGGGGTGGGCAGGGTAGTGGTATGCACTGCGGACAGCGGAAAGGAGCAAGAACACTGCTTGGAGAACGCACTTTTCCCCGAAAGCCAGGAGCGCGCATCACAAAACCAAAGGAATGTCAGCAAACCCAAACCCCTCCAAATCCACAAATGCAACCTTGTGGTTAAGAATTTGTTATCAGCTTCACGTTCCCTTGTAACCGTTATTCTCAAGTGAACATCACTTTGCCTCGATTGCACATTTGCCTTGCGGCCTGAGCTAAAGATGGACCACTGAAATATGTGTGGTGCGGGCTGCAGGGTCGTCTGTACCGGCTGTCCGCCTTTGTTGCCATGCTCGAGTACCGCATGATCCTGCCCCAGACCGCCCTGGTGGTGCTGCGCAACAACATGTACGTGCTGGGGTCATCGCATGTGGCAGGTGTGTGGAGACTGCAGCCCTGCACTGGGTGCGCCCGCAGGCAAGGCAACACTAGGCAGAGGCACAGGCCGTGCATGTGGACATGCCAGACGGCCTACACAGGCGAACATCAGAGCCGCAATAGCTACACAATGTGAACTGGTTTGCCAACTGTCTGACCTGTATTGCCGTAGCTTGCACATGTTGTTGTTACCACTTTTGGCTTCTTGCTTGTCAGCTGATTACAGTAGGAAAGAATGCAGCAGTAATGTATGGAGTTTGACTGAAGACAGCCATGTCAGCCAGGGATTATATAGTTAGGTAGATGTTGTTGTTATCTTGGACTTCCAGCCCGTCAGCTGGAAAGAGTTAGAAAGTAGGAAGAAGTGCAGCAGTCGTGTTTTCGATATGATTGAGGGCAGCCAGGGATTGTGAAGAATCACTGTCATCTGCCCCCTGGTGCCAACGTGGTGCAGGCTGTCTGTTCTACCTGATTGGGCGCATTGAACGGTTTACCCCCGAGACCTGGATTGGGCGCCACGGGGAGCGGTTCGGGGATGTGGGAATCTTTGGCAAGTGAGTGAGCAACAGCGCACCCATGTCAAGTGTATTCAGGAGGTAGATGCAGACACGGAGAGGGCGCATGTTAGGTGCCAGCAACGAACACAAGGGTGCGCACTCAACCAGCCAAGGGTGCGGTGGTTGATGAACAATGTACCATTGCATTGTGAGGGAGCTGCCTCAATAGCCTTTTCTTGCTGTGATGCCTACTCGATGCCTTGCCGATGCTTCACCGATGCCTAATCGATGCCTAATGCATAAGTAAGGGGGATTACCACCGGGTCAGCAAAGGTCGGTCCACTGATTATCCAGCCCGTTCTGACCTGGAGTGGCTTGCCTTGCTTGGTGGACCTCAGGTACATTTACTCTCTGTACTTTGCTCTGGCGGCTTTCTCTGGTCTGGGCGACAACGACTTCTACATTGCCAGCGTCGCCGAGGCGTGTGTGATGGCTGCGTACCTGCTCTTCAACCTGCTGCTTGCGGCCTACATCCTGGGTGAGTGGTGGGGCAGGTCAGGTCGTGACAAGCAGCTGGACTTATTAAGCAGCTGGACTCAACACTGAGGAGCCTGCTGATGCAATTCAAACACTACAACTTGGTGGCCGAGGGACTCAAACCTGCCAATGAGGTTATCTGAAATCGGACATCAGGCTATACAAATAAGGGACTCAATTCCGGACAGTGCCCATCCTGAGTCCCACATTGTACAGGGTTTGCTATGGTTTGCCTGCATGCTTATGCCATTGTTTGTCTGCATGCTAACAGCTCATTAGCCTGGAGCACACGCACAGGCACCTCCGGCGGTTGTTCTGTCTGCATTTCCTTGTACCATAACACTCCGCCCAGGTTATACCTGTGCTTGCTTATACCACGCTGGGCGCTTGACGGTGAAAGGCGCATTGATGCTCGCACAGACTGAAGACGGTGGTGCTTGCACACAACAGAGACTGCAACCTCTACAAACTGGCTCAGACTGTGAAAGAAGCAGTTTGGTTCTTGCAAGACTGGAGACTGCAGACGGAGTAGTGAAAAAGTTCAAGTGTCAAGCAGTCCAGTGCTCGGTCCACGTGTGCCCAGGTACTGTCACCATGTTGATGGTGAAGGGCGACAAGCGCATGAAGCAGTTCCGCGACCGAGTAACCAACCTGAGGGCGTACGGGAAGCTGAACGACGTGCCCGATCGGCTGCTGAAGGCTATGGAGGCCCACACAGGTGATGGCGGGGCTTTGCCCACCCCAGCAACCGCTTTTGCCCGTTTTGGCTCTAAAACAGACCTTCCAGGGGACCCTGAACCTTGCATGTGATTGATTAATTGGGGGCATCATGCCCATGCTTGTTTAGGGCGGTAATGTTGGCTGCTGCTGTGCGCCTGGCTGGTTGGTCTTGCGGTACCATGGGTTACATCATGATCAGCCATGTTATGATGAAAATGATGATGACGATGTTAGGTGATGAATGGGTGAATTGGCACCAGCAGTCCTTTGCACTGCAAGTATGATGATGTTGCATATAGAGCTTTAGCCATCTTCTGTTCAACTTGCCGGACGATACAGATGTAAAGCGGCCCTCACTTCTGTTCCACTTGTGGGACGATACAGATGTAAACACATACACACACACACACACACACTCACTCACTCACTCACTCACTCACTCACTCACTCACAGAGCTGCACTTCCACAACGACCAGGCCAGTGACGAGCAGGTGCTGGCCATCTACCCGCAGACCATACGGAGGAGGGTGCTCAGGTGGGAAAGGGAGGGAAAAGCACCAGCGACGTACTAGTTGCCTAGGCACAACAAATTTGTATGTTTAGAGATGTACGTCAGCACCAGCGTTCCAGAATTCAAAATCACAGAATCCATTCACTCTCTCATCGAATCTCCAGGCCTGTCCACACGGTCGATATACTCTCGCATATGCAATAGGCCGGGGGCTCCGCCCCCCTACCCACAGGTATGCGTTGAATAACGCAACAGTGAACATTGTGAAGCTCAAAGTTGATTTCATCCGCCTGAAAACATTTCATGGCTCTGGCCAGGCCATGTCGCCCATTCAAACGGCACATTGATCACGGTGGCGAGGCAATGTGCAATCAGGTGCAGAGAAAACACCTCACAGTGACGAGCAGATCATGGCAGCTGCCTCGCCACCTGATGGCCACCTGATTGGCACCTGATTACATACAAGACTCTTGGCCAATTATTGATTGACATCGGATACTGCATGGCCTGAACAATTCCTTGCACATCCTTGCAGACTTTGCACATGAACCATTTTTGCGCCATTTTCGGGTGCCTGGGTCAACCGACCTTTCTGCTACTTTCTTTCAGCGATTTTCTTCTCACATTAAAATCTCATCTATTCATCACAAGCGCGCTCACAAGCGCTAAGATTTTGCAAGCGCTCTGCGCGCTTCCAGCGTCCGAAAGTCGATTAATTGGCTGTCGCAAAGGCGATTTGTCTCTCGCACAATGGACCGTGAAACCCAATGTTTGATCTCACGCGATTTTTGGATCACTGGTAAGCACAGAGACACAATGCTAGCCTACTGACAGGCAACGGATACTGCAGTTTTAAAAAAGAAATTCCTTAGGCTTCAAGACCTTTCGGTGACATAGAATCGCCCACATCAAACACCCTGTGTTTACAACTACCATTGAGGTGAAAATGAAAAAACATGATGCTTGGCCTTTTGACAGTTTGACCGCTCAGCAGCTGGCCAATGACCTGACGAGTGTTCTGCTTGTGTGTGTGTGTGTGTGTGCCCTCAGGCACTTGTACATGGATGCGGTGCGGAACTGCTATCTGTTCAAGGGCTGCAGTGCGAGATACCTGGACGCGGTGGGTACAAAAGCAAAGGTCCAGATAATGTCTAATTCTGATGTGTATCCATACCCATGCGTGGCAAACAGTAGTGCTTGTAAAACGCTGCCTCAAACCACCTCAGCTTTGGGTTATTTCAGTATTTGTGACATGTAGCCCAGGTGTAGCAGATGACTGTGCTTGGCAAGGTTGCTTCAAACCATTTCTCAACATCGTTTAGTAGTGTAAGCAGTGCACCAGTCTCGCTGCTTGAGTAACCAAGTGGTAGCCTAAATGAAGGTGTGGTGTGCACATGCCTGCGCGCAGATCCTGTCCGGTGGGCGAGTGGAGCAGTTCATGCCCCAGGAGCAGATTGTGGCAGTGGGTGAGTCAACAGGTCGATAGGCAGGGCAAGGTGCAGTTCTGCCTACCGGCAGTTCCACACCACAAGTGGCAGAGCTGTATAGCAAGACCGTGAGCGCTGTTTGAATGGTCCTGGAGCTGTTTTGCGGCCTACTGCTGTACCCCCTGCACACTGGCAATGAGTTTGCAGACCTCAGGTTCGTGCTGCGGCCTCTTGAACATGTCCTTGCTTCGGATCCAGATGTGGGGCTACTGCACCTGACGAACCCGTCATGTGGTTGCAGGAGACATGGTCAACGAAGTATTCATCATCCTGGAGGGACAGGTACGGGCAGGCTGTGGAGGTGGTGGGGAGCAAGAAAAAAGATATTTGCCAATTCTGGGACAACTCCTGTGTTTGGTTCTTTCTGGATAATGTTCTAGATCCTATTCTGGATAATTTGAAACCTTTTGTTTCGCAAAGAAAGTTGTTTGACAACTTGATGGGTTCATGTGGCGACTGTTTGTGTGTCCTGTTGTATGGACTGATGGGAACTATCGTGTGGGGTAGGTGGGTGTCTATTCTATATGGTGGACTAAAAGCAATCAAGCGTACATCAGTGGGTCAAGCTCTGCCCCTGCTGTGCATGCAAGCTAGCACCGCTCTGGTCGTCAGTGTTCTGTGGTCTGATAGGTTCATGTTCCAGAGTCAGACTGATCGATTTTATCATATGGTTCTGCTTGGGCATGCCGGCAAGGTCCATCCATGCTTGGGATGTCTCATTACTGGCTGGTCCCTTCCAATGCGCTGCTGCTTGCGGCTGCAGGCGGTCGTGACGCTGGACGGCTGGGCGACAGGGGAGCAGGGCACAACGGGCCTCAGCACCCAGCCCAGCGGCACAGCAAAGCGAGCCCTGTCCACCGCAGCACTAAAAAGGGCCAAAGGAGCAGGCCACCAGCTCCAGCGCAACTCAGCAGGCGTCGATCGCTCAAACCAGCTGGCGCATCAAGCGAGCGGATTGGAACCACACGGCAGTTCCAAGTTTGTGACACACAGCGCCAGCGGACTGCCCGCTGCAAGCCCAAGCTTTCCAAAGTCAAAGTGGGTTGCTGGTGGTGCTGGCTGCTGTCAATGGCGCGCTAGTCCAAGCACGAGCTGATTTGCTTGCCTCCTAGCCCGTTTCTTGCTGGGCCTCCTGAGCTGAATTCTCAGTTAGTTAGCTGATGAAAGGCTGGCAACGAGGGCTGCTCTGACGTCTTAAGCCTGGTTTGCCATGCAGTGCTATGCATGTCTCCTTAAACCTGGCTCGGCCTTTTCTGGATGACCCATGCATCTGTGGCACCCACTGACGTGTGAACACTGTGGCATGGCAATCGCAGATTCGGGTCCACAAACAGCTTGGCAGCTGGCGGCCCTCTCCCAATGCAGCGCAGCGACAGCATGGCGTCCTTTGGGTCGCAGCCGGGGGAGGACAGCCAGGGTCATGTGGCAGGCGGCCGGGCCACAGCTCACGGGAATGGCGGTGAACTGCAATCGGGCTCGTGCTTTGGCCAGGTGGGCGCTGAGCTGAGGCACTGGTCAGAAACCTCTGACAGTACTTAGGTGGAAGTACAGGATAACATCTTAAACAAAGGGCGTTTGACTTGTCAGCCGATCGATTGATGGCAACACTTCAATCTGGCACGTACAGGAGGTTGTTTTGCTGAAGTGCTACAGGATTTTTGATGCTAGTGTGCATTGCCAGATCATCACTTGACCAGAGGATTGGATTCTGCGTGTGTGCGCAGGTCAGCTTCTTTGCGGAGATACCCAGCCACTGCGCGGTGTGGTCATCTTCCGTTATCAAGGTGTGAGACTCGGGGGCTTGTGACAAGACAGAGAGACCTGGGGGCAGGAATGCCTTGTGCCTCACTGTGCTCCAACAGTGGGATCGGCAACGTTTTCCATCCAAGCGACTTGCCAGCTCAAACACAACACTTGTCATGTACCATCCCAGATTGTGCCCAATCGCGACCCACGATGTGCTTGTGCAAAACTGTCAGATTGCCCTGAACATCACCTCCACCTGCACTTCTGCATTTTCGTCATCATGCCCATCCCATGTCCATGTGTGATGGCACCTGTCTCCTTGACACCGCCCCGTGTCCCCTGGACCCCACATCCCGCCTGCAGGTTCTAGCCATGTCCCGAGCCGCCTACCGGGAGCTGCTGTCCACGTACCCGCAGCAGACCAGGAAGGTGCTGGAGAACATCGAAAGATGCGCAGAGGAGGTGAGTGAGTCGAGCGGGCGGAGTGCCAGTGGCACTGCTGTTCCGCAATATCAAACAGGACTGACTACTCAAGGACAGGTGGCATGGCAGCTTTCCTCAGTACTTCCTTAGCCTACAGCTGCCTGGTAGTCCGGGCAGACCATCAGCAGCATGTCCAACTCACCGTGGATTGTTTGCAAGTGCACCACGATAACCTTAAAAGACTCGCACGCTGTTAGGAATCAGAAGCAGCGAGAAGTGGTAGTTAAACTGGGGAATGAAGTAGCAATTGCGCAACATCCTGATTGATGACGATTGGGGGCTCTGGTCTGGGTGCTGTGCTGCAGGAGGCACAGCAGGAGATCCTGCATAGCTTAGTGGTGCCCGGCCGGCAGCTGTCGCCTGAAGTCTCCAAGGCGCTGCATGACCTGGCAATGGGAGACAAGAAGCCGAGCGACCTGCCAGCCAGCACCATGATTGAGGTACGGCCAGATGCTCAAACCACTTGAGTAGCCCTCATACATTCACCAAATCCTTGATCAGACAACTGCACTCCAGAATTGGTAGCCAGACGGTGCTAGACATCATCGGGAGCATCTCTCCTCGTCACTCAACTCTATGCAGTCTGCGCATCGGAGCACAAATGTGTCTGATGCACCTTGCCTAACGTTCCTTGCTCGGTTATGCTGAGGCTGTGCACGCACTTGCGTGACGCCCTTTGGCTGCAGATCCGGAACCTGCTGGAAAAGCCAAAGCGTGTGTTGCTGGATGATCTGGGCAAGGTCAAGGAAGCGCTTGCCAAGTATGTGCGCAAAGTGGACCAGGAGATCGTTTGCGAATTCCTGAGCTGCTGCCACTCTGGTGACGAAGGCAGCGTAAGGGCAACGTTGGCGGGAGGCATGAGCCCGAACACCGCGGACTATGATAAACGCACTGGTCTGATGCTGGCGTGTCACGGAGGCCATGTGGGCGTTGTCAGATTGTTGTTGGAAGCAGGTGCTGATCCACAGTTGACGGACAGCTTTGGCGGCACCGCGATGTTTGAATGTGTCAAGGTGCGATTTTGACGCCCTGAGCCTTCTCGCTCATAGATTGTGGGACAGTCGCGCAGCACTCGTTCTGCATTGCTCGCTTGTGTGCACTTCTTGGCTGGTGCGGTGTGGATGCACATGCGCTACACTGCCGGTGCTCCTTGTTTGAGCGCAGATGCGACATCATGAGCTGATTGAGATTCTCCTGGAGTTTGGCGGTTCGCTGGGCATGAGTGGCACGATGTTGGCGAGCACGCTGTGTGAGCACATCCAGNNNNTGCTGAGTGCGGGTGCGCCCGCCACAACTCCTGACTACACAGGCAGTACACCTCTACACGTGGCTGTGCTGTCGTGTAACCTGGCTGCGGTAAGCATCATCACTATTGTTCGTGCCTGACGCCACTGAAAAACGGATGTCTGTGAATCTGATGCCTGCGTTTGGCAAGGCCTTGCAAAGCCGACACTGATCACAGCTGACGCGTGCCTGTCAACGACTGGCATTGCATTGGTTGCACCCTACCTTCTATATGTATGGTAAAACGCATACGAAGTACACGCGCACGCCTTACTAAGGCACGATGTGTCGACCATTGCGCAGGTGCGCATGCTTGTTGCGGAGGGCGCGGTCAATGTGACTGCTCGCAACATTTGGGGTCGCACCGCACTGGAGGAGGCGCAGCGACTCGGCGACAGCTCCATCATCAAGTTCCTGGAGCCACTCACAAACAGCGCTGTCTCGGTGAGACGCATTGCAGCGAATCACTGCATGATCATCAGTTTTCGATTGAATTTACAGCAAAGCACTGATCACTCGCTTTGGCAAGCAACCACCCCCTCCTGTCTCTCACTATTGACAGACGACAGAGGTTGACAAGGCTCTCTCCCACTCTTGTGCTCGCGACTGTCCTCAAGTATGGCCTGGCCTCTTGACGCCTGGCAGCACTTGTCTCAACTCATCACATTTGCTGGCTTGATGCTGTAGAAACTGGAGCAGTCATCAAAGGACGCGGAGTTCCTCCAGGCATGCAGTGCCGGCAAGGCTGATCTGGTGTGTTCGTGCAGTTAGTTTGTTTCCTTTATTCAGCCACAACGATAACCTTTGAAGTAAAACAACAGCAATCCAAGCACGGCGTGAACTATACCCTTGACCTGCTTGGCATTCGATGTCAATTCTTGCATCTATGGCTTCACTTCTCCGTTAACCTGGGTCGATTGGCTGCAGGTTCGTGCCAGTCTTGCAGCAGGGCAGTCCCCAGACACTGCAGACTACAACATGCGCACAGGCCTGATGCTGGCCTGCCATGCGGGTCACATAGACGTAGCCAAGCAATTGCTGCAGGCGGGCGCAGCACCAAACGCCAAGGACTTTGCAGAGTGAGTGTCGGGGCAATACGGGTGCCCTGTGTACAGCAGTGCCGCTGTACCCAGACACAGCATTGGATGACGTCAACTTTCAGCACACTCGCCTGATGCACAAGTACCATCCAACCGTGCTTTGCATTTGAGTTGCTGTCCAGTTAGCTCTACTGTCACTCACTCTCCTCTGTTCTCCTGCTCACACGGCAAGAACAACTCTGACATTCCTTATTCGTTCCGTCCTAACATGCGTGTGATTGCTGAAGTGCATTGTCAGGCTTTGTAACACTTTGTCAGCCTGTATGTGGCGCTCGTTGGACCACTTGTGCAGGCACACCGCCATGTGGGAGACTGTGCAGATGAAGCACACAGCCCTGATCAATCTTCTGCTCCAGTACGGCGGTTCGCTGTGCATGGATGGCGTCCAGCTATCGTGCATGATGAGCCAACTGGTGGCAGACGGCGAGCTGGATGTGCTGCGTAGTGTCATTAAGTGAGTGGTGTCCTTGCACCTGTTCATGTCAGGTCTCTGACCAGTTCTGACCAGAGGTCTTACTTCCATTGTGCTGCTCTCCCGCCACTTTCCTGCACAAACTAGGCCTACAACACGCCTGCAGACCCAGCAGGTAGTGATGCAGACAACGTAGTAATGCTTGCAGGCACAAACTTTAAGTCTGTCAGAGCATATCAATCATGTTGGGTGTGCGTACCCATCAAGTATTCGTTTCCGGCAAGTTCTCAACCTCTGGGGCTCTGCGTCTACCTGTGATTGCCTGCAGGGCTGGCGCCAAACCAGAAGAGCTCGACTACCTCTCCACCACCCCTCTCCATGTAGCGGCGTCGCTGGGTGATCTGGAAGCGGTCCGCGTCCTGGTTGAAGAGGCAGATGCAATTGTAGACATGGTCGACTTGTTTGGACGTACGCCTGTGGACTGTGCGATGCATTGTGCAACCTCGGGCCATGCCGGCAACGCGGATGTGGTTAAATACCTGCAGCCGCTTCTCGTCGCAGCACATCAGGTAAGCCACACTGACGCGAACGCCAACACATTGTAGAAGCTCACAATTGCAACAGCGTGACAGGAGATGCGTAAGGCTTGTTTTGCAGCAAGCTTGCAACAATGATCATGCGTAAGCATCAGCAGCCTGTTGAAACTGAGTTTTGCGTTCTTGTGCATGCAGGGCCTGATTCGCTGCCGTGACAATCCGGCGGGACCACCGGCCGCTGTGGCCATCCAGCGACTTGCAACACCATCAGCGGGCCATCACAAGCCAACGGGAAGACATCTAGGCAGCTCGACTAGCTCTGGCAGTGTGGGCATCAAAGCCGTTGCGGCGATTTCCCAAGCACCCGAGTCTGTGCCCAAGCTAGCGCTCCCTACCAGATTCACACAAAAGCATGGCACGATGGAAGACTCGCAAGACCTTGTTATCCGCCTCGCAGAAGCAACCAAGGCGCCTTCGCCATTTCCGGATGCGGCGCGACCACTATTCGTGCCCATGTCTCAGCCTCCAATCACGGCATCCACGTCTATCAATAGCAATCCCAGCGTGTTCGCTCAAGTGGCGTCACTCAATGCACTGAGCGGACATACCAGCACCACCGTAGGGTCCCCTAAGGCCGGCACTACCGCAGCGCAGCAGGTCTGGGAACAAGTACAACGCAATCTTGGAGGACTGCTGGTGGAGACGGAAACGCAGCACCGATCCCGCAGCATGGCGTCGCAACGTTCTAAAGGCATTGGTTCAGGCATAGGTGTGTCGCAGGGCCTGTCGCGCGCAATTGGAGGATTTGGTGGGCTAATTATTGCCGTAGTCAGGATGAACCACGAGCGCAGTGCAGGGAGACGGGCATGCGTGTTGCATGGGCCGCTTGCATCCCCATACCAATATAAAGGCCTTCTAGATGGCCGCCTACAGCTTTTCAGGAGTACCTCGCTGCACGTTTGCGCATACTCGTGCACATGTCGAATGCGGTCCGTCAATTGACATGCCAGCGACGCATTGGCTGATATGGCGTCACTACCGGGCGGACGACGCCTTGTTTTATGTACAGGTGGAACTGAGTAGAAGCCGGCCTATTTTCACAGGTTGTCAAGTAAGTCTCCGACGCGGGCTTCACATACCGGCTTTTTTCCGCACTCGTGATTGCAGGTGGTTTCATGATACACGACGGAGTGGCAAGGGAAGCTTCTGTCAACACCGCTGTTCTTAAGCGTGTGAGGAGGGCATCCGTGCAATTAATGGAGTCAGCCGTGGCAGGGCTGGCAGCTTCGCTCGCATCTATGGCCACCGACGGACACAGTATGTCAGGACAGGCACCCGAATTTCGTCAGTTCGATCAACTGAACTGGCCTGAGCTGATGAACACAGGAAGCGAATCCTTGTTGACTACGTCGTCAGCCCTTGACGGGAAAACAATCACGGACATCAAAGCCGTCGGATTGCGCCGTCCATCGGTCCTCTTGGCTGAGTCACCCTCAAAAGCTGCTGTTCAGCCTGTTGCAAGCGTGCCAGAAGTGCACACAGCTAGCGTTCCAATGTTAATGACAAGTGCAGATATCGAGCAGATTGGGGCCGACAACATAGACGATGACAACCTTGACGCACTGGCCCCCGTGCAATCTTAACCGCATGGAAGATGCCGACAATGTTTGGTCGAGCAGGTTGCATGGGTGGTTGAAGCATTCATGATTTTGTCGCGATTTTTTGTCCGAGTTCAATTATTCAACCATAAGCGAAAATCGGGAGGTTGCGATCCGAGACTCTCTTCTCAGTCGCTGAAGATTGCAATCGTTCCACGGCCCTTGACACGCTTTTGCGTCTCAGGATCCTGCACGAGCCTGTGAGTACCATGCCATACTTGAGCCTAAGTTGATACTACCATTTCGATACTCTGTCACACAAACTCTGATCAGTCTGCATATCACAGCAGCTGACATGTTATTATTACAACAAAACGTATCGTGATCACAATCTCAACACCTCCGTGATCATGGACGTAATGAGGACGTTACAGTAGTTTGAGGGGTCACAGCCTTCCTTCCTTGCGTGCTCACGCTAACTGTTGTTAAAGCCACGTTCATGAGAGTTTGCCTCCCCACACTTCTCTATATGCCAGATATGGACCAATCATACTGTGTGATGTGATGACTGGGCTGCTGCTTCCATAGACTGTCCAGTTCGTGCGCCCACATGACCTGTGAGGATGAGCGTATCTGTTGGGTTGGTCGGGCGCCGAACAAGGCAATCGCTCCGAGCGCAGATACCAGCACTGACTTGCGGTGTGTCTGTCAGGCCAGAGCATGGTGATACCAGCGTGATCACTATACTTAAACTTATAATTCTCGGTATCTTATCTTAGAGGTTCATCTGTTGTAGAGATCTAGAGCTTGTTGGGAAGCTTGTCGACCAGACCGAGACCAAAGGGACTTGAACGCCGTACGGATAGAAGGGCCTCGCCCGGGAATTAAACCCAGGAAGCTAACATCTGTGCTCATGATAGACCGAGGTCACACAAGTCACACAGATCTGGTAACCGCTAAGAACCTTCCCAAGCAAGGCGACTAGACTAGGTAACTCGGTATTGGAGCGAGGAGCTATTTGCTACATCTGTCCAGGGACCGCGCACGCTACAGTCCGTGCAAGGCCAGGGTGCAGTGTGTATGTGCATGCAGGAAGTGCATCAGCTGCTGACTTTTCCTTACGCGGGACTTTTCCTTAATATATGTATTTTACAACAGGGAGGCCCATATGTACTGAGCGTGAACGCTAGCAAGCATGCAAGAGACGAGGCTGCATACCGTTCTAACCAACCCTGAGCAACAATAGGCAACTTCAAGGCGTAAAGACCAAAGAACACCGAAGTCAAAGCACTGTGGACAAACAAAGGCGTACTGCCAAAGTACTGCCAAAGGCTGCCAGACATTGGTTGAGCAGGCGCAGCTAGAAACAGAGGACGGGAAACAAAGTCTGGGCTTGCGTTGGCGATCCGGCAGGGGCCTAACAGTTCCTAGGGTTGCGGCAGCCTGAGAGCAAGCCGGCCATCGAGCAGGAACAAAAACTGAAGGGATGCTCACGGTTGAGCTGCCTAGCTGTGGGTGGCACAGGATCAGCAAGCACGAAATCCTGCAGGTTATGCCAAAAACGAGCCACAGTGTTGGCTGATACTACGACAGCAGGCAGCGGCCTTGCCAAGCGCTGGCCAGAGGCCGGCAGCTGGTCAGCCCAAAGATACCGGCGCCAGTCAGTGAGGGGAATGGCGGAACTCCATAGAAGATCATCATCGCGTCGCAAATCGGTCCATGCAGTTGGCAATAACAGTCGCCTCTTTGCTCACTCAACCCAACCTCGCAAGGCAAAACGCAAGCTTACGGTAGTGCAGCTCGTTGTGGAGCTTGACAGTGCACATGCCTGTCTGCGTGCTCTCCAGAACCTGCAAGACACGAGCCGCGGCTGGGCAAGCTGTGCGTGTTAGTGTCTGTTACACGGTGAGGGTCCAGGGCGTTTAGAACTGCCTGCATTGGCTAAGCACACGTTGGAAGGAAAGATCTTTGCTCAAATACTCATGCAAAACTCAGCCCTTGGAATGTGTATTCCCAGTTAACGTTATGGGTTGTCGAGGGGTACTAAACCATTGTAGTGAATACAGTTGAACACAATAAGAGAGGCACCCTGTGTGCAAAACGCTTGTGCATCCACAGGGCTTACTATGAGCCACCTGAGCCAGGAAGACCCCAATTGTAACAGACGGACGAAACTGGTCGTAGCAGAAGGCAGCCGGCTCGGGACGAGCTCTACCATCAGTTATGACTTCAACAGCTTCCTGCCCAGACAGCCACAGATCTGCAACCGTGCTCTTGCATACAGAGCATCGTAAACCATCATCCGGTGAGCCTGAGGCGTTGCTGATCACCCTCACAGCCCTGGCACAGCGGCAGGCGGGAAAAGGCATAGGAACTGGATCCGCATGCAGTTGTCATTGGCCCGGCATGTGCCAGCAAGGTGCTGAAGCGGGATTCAGTTGTAGGTTGTTTGGCCGTTGTCAGGTACCAAATCAGAGTGCCCTACCTCCATCCATTCCACAATGGAGCCCTTCAATGTGTACGACTGCATGTAGTGTTTTGGGTGTGTTTGCAAATGAATGTTCTGAGCCTTGAAAAAAAAAAAGAAGTTTGCCAGTTCTGGGACAATTTGTGTGGACACGAATGGAACCAGATGTTGGTGGTGTTGTAGTGGCGTACGGTGGAGGCGGCATGGCATGCTGGGCAATGCTGTTGTGGTACTGCAAATAGACACAATTTCTCTCCGACTAACACTCTTTTAGGCTGCCGCGCTTTAGCACGGCAACGCTCATTGGAAGCCGATGAGAAGCGGCACATGTCCTAAGGCCGAGTCGAGCATATATATTCAAGAGCGCGTCCTTTGGGTGCCATCCATCGCGTGCCTAGCATTTCCATCACCATGCTGCTCGTGTTCTTCCTACAGGCACCGCTGGCAACAACAGGGTCATGGAAGATGGCCACAAGCAAGCAGCACACAAGGGCGCAGCAGGATCTGGCACCTCCAAGAACCAAGGCCACGGACCTCAGCCACCTGGCTCACGGGCAGCCATCCCAGTTGGCACGGATGTGGGTGTTTGCCCCAGCTGTGGGGAGAGGGGCCCTAAGGGG
>QAXH01006763.1:16641-29738 GCA_004335635.1 Chloromonas sp. AAM2 | reverse complement strand
CAGTGCTGGAGCCCAGCATTGGCCATGCAGAACATCTTGATTCCACAGGCATCATCAAGCGGCATTCAGCACCAGGTATGTGGAATGCAATGAGAAGGCCTACTTTGAGATTGGCCTGTCATGACCGCAAGGTGACATCCCAAACCAATCCTTGCTTGCTGAGGCAGCAATGTTGTCCTGTCACAACAACGCAATGTCGCAAAACCACACAGGCGTCGAGTTGTGTGGGCCTGCGCATGTATCCTTGCCGCCTCCTGTTCCTTTTGCAGATATCTTTCCAGAAGTCATGGGTGGTGTGCGGCGAACTTATGGATGCCGATTGCCAACGGGAGTGGGAGGCTGGAGATTTCACATGCGTCAAAGAGCGTGTGGCAGCCCTCTCAGCTGCAGCCGCCGACAGCATCTCTGTGCCATTAAGCAACTCTGGTGACTCCAGCCCTACAAATAACGATCTGATCATTGGTCTAGTGGTGGGCATTGCAGGTGCGCTGGCTTTTTACTTGATTTGTTGGACGGCCTCGCTTGCTCAACTCTTGGTTGATTTACAAGGTTGAGGAAGCTGAATTGGTGCAGCTAATACTTGGTCAAAACAATGAGTGAGAAAGCAAGCGTTTTGCTACACTTCATCATGGGTTGAATCATGACGTGCTTTGCTTGGCCGAACTTTCAAACTCGCTGCAAAACCTAACGCAGTCAGGCAGCACAGGTGACTGATCGCAAAGGAGTGAAGCATGCCAGCAACCAGGGCTCCGCTTGTATTATTGTGGTGTTGGCATTATTCACATTTGTACATCAGACAGTTGTGTATTCACATGAGTAGTGCATCGTGCACGTGTCGCGCAGGTGCTGCAGTTGTTGGCCTGATTGTAGCAGGGGTGATCATTGTGGCACGCATGCGGAGATTCAAGCGAGAGAACGCAAGCATGTCTGACCTCAGCAAGACTGGGTCACCCAACACGACGCTGGACCATGAGAAGATTGAGATTATCACATCTTCAGAGGTGTCTTCAAGCGGGGACATTTGCCAGACAAAAATGCAGTCCATCTTCCTCGAGCTTGCAAAGCAAACATAGTAAGTATGGAAGAGGTTGTGCAATGTGATCTGCTTGCCACGTGTCACATGCAAAGTTGGCGTGGCATGTGTTGTTTGTGCAAGAGAAGGAAATCAAGCCATGCTGCGGTGGGTGCATCAGACGTTTGCTGCATACCTTAGCCAGCCAATCTGCAGGTGTTGCAGCTCGCAGGTCAGCCATTGTATCAATTGAGTTGATTGATTGCAAGTCTTGTCGTTTCATACGCTTGCAGTGCTGAGCCTGCAGTTATTCAACCTACCAAGGTCACCACTGAAACGGTGAGCAAGTCGGTTAGGTGTTGATGCTTTTTATGTGTTCGCTTCGTTGTGCGTTACCTCCATCACATCCACCAAAACCACTAATCCATTGATTTCAACGCCATCAAATAGGAGGGTTACCTTCATCCAGCGCCTGCTTTGTGTTTACCTCCACCATGTCACAAGTCACCAATGTCTGTTCTGCCACCAACCGCCGCAACCAAATGCATTGCGCGCATCAACACGGATGTAAAACGACAACACTTAACCGTCGGTTTTTAAACTGAATTTGCACGCACGTACGCAGCCCCTGGTTGAAGGCTTAGAGCTGGACGTAGACATCGCACAGGACGTCGTGGTGCAGCAAGTCATCGGCATGGGTGCCCACGGTATTGTGCGGCAGGGGCTGTACAAGGGACAGCCCGTCGCGCTCAAGCTTTTCCCCACGCAGACCTCGGCCTCCACCTTTGCTCAAGAGTTCAATGTTCTTGGACGACTGCGCGACCCACATATCGTCAGTTTGTTGGGCACCGGTTGCAGTGCCCAACACATCTGTCTGATTCTGGAGTTGTGCAACAGCAGCTTGGATAAGTGAGTGCCATGCTTTGAAGTCTGCTTAATGAATTCTGGGACGCTGCATTGGGGATGCTTACCCGGCCTGATGCAGGATTCATCATTCATCATTACATGGCTTTTCATGGTTCAACCCACGGTGCTGCAGCCAGACACAGTATCTCTCCAAGAATTACGCGCCTGATGCAGGATTGCCTGGGGCAAATCTTGACAGTTACCTGGCTGATCAACACGAGGACATCAGAGAGATTGCAATGTAGGGCTCACGTTGTCTTGATACCCCACTGCACCACACCTTGCCTGCGTTGTTGCAGGTTACTGTATGGACCAAGTCCCAAGCGTAACATCAACGCTTCGCCCACAAATTTGCCTTCAGAGCCTGGCATGGGCAGGCAGCTACCACTACCAGTCGTGCTGTCTCTGGCCATTCAGATCGCACGTGGGCTGGCCTACCTGCACCCGACTGTCATCCACAGAGATTTGAAGCCCTCAAACATCTTGCTGAAGGTGCAGCTCAAGGACCCCTTGGCTACTGAAGGGAATCTGCAGACAAACAGTTCCTTTGCACGCAGCGGCATTGATAGTACAACAGACAGTGACACTGAGCTCAAACCTCCACCGGCTAGTGCAGATCTGGATGGCACGTCAGTGACTGTCAAGCTATCAGGTAAGCCCAAGAACTTGAAGCATGCTGTGTGCATGAGTCAGTGCAATCTACAGGGCATGTTTAGCTGACATTCACATGCTGCGAGCTAGTTGCAACTGTACATGCGCTCCTGTTATGATCGCTGCTGTGATCTGCAGATTTTGGCCTCTCCCGTATGATGGCGAATGTGGTGCTGATGACGGGCAAGCCTGCGGCTGGCACCATGCCCTACATGGCACCCGAGTGCTTCAGCAATAACAGCAGCAGCCTGGACAGCAAGCGAGAGTGAGTGCATCGCCTGTTGTTGAACAAAACGACCGAACAAAACGACCGTTAGATGTTGTGAAGCCAACAAAGATGGTATGAACTTGATGCCACACTCTTCATAAGGCACTGATGGATTAGCAGTGCTCCAGTTGAACCAGGTTGTAGGGTGATGACAGTAGGGCCGTTTGCGTTTGACTCTTTGCCATGCCATGATTGTCTTGAATCCTTGCAGTACTGGCAGTATAATCCTGAGCCAGATTTGCAACTGACCATTTGTTCCACGCATCGGCACTAGATGTGTAAGGTGTGTGCGCTGCCAATCTTTACAAAGCGCACTGCCATGCTATGCTTGTCTTTGCAGTATCTTCTCTCTGGGAGTGATTCTATGGGAGCTGGTGCATGGTGAGCAGCCCTGGCGTGGACATGACGCAGGCATGGTAAGTGCAGCAATAAGTTAGTCAAATTGCAGCGAGTCATTGCGGGCTACCGTGTGTTGAACCATGACAAGCTATGTAATGATGGTGAATGATGATGATTGCGGGCTAGCCTTCTGGGGCGCTATTTCGACCCTTTGGAGGTCCCTCAACGGAGTTTCTCCTCCCTTTTTCCGAAGGGCCATGACCTCGGGTATCCAAAGGGTTCCAGAGAATGGCACCAACGTTTGCCTGACATTCTGTGCTCCCTAGCCATATTGGTTCAGGTTCTGGCATAGCTGAGCTTTCTTACATGTGCATATCAGGTACTTGTGGACCTGCACAATTCGAATGTTGGCTGCAAACGTTGCTTACCGCCCTGCGCAGATTCTCTTCCTGGTGGTGGTTCAGCATCAGCGCCTGCCTTTCACAGCAACAGAAGAAAGGTGAGAGACTGAAAGAAGTCTGAACACGGCATGCATGCAGTGACAGTCAAAGTTCCGATGATTGCACTGTGTCTTGGGCCATTGACAGTGTGTTCAAGCGTGTAGTACTAGCTTGTAGTACTGTCGTGGGTACAAGCTCACTCACATGCATGGAAGGTATGTGTTCAGCTAGTCTTCCACCGCTAGCAGCAAACCATCTTGTCCCCATTGCCAAAGCATTTGCGCATTGCATCATATGCCAAAGCTGTCGTTGCTCACTGCAGGTGTCCTCGCAGGCTTCGGGAGCTGATCGAGCGCTGTTGGGATGAAACCCCAGGCCATCGCCCTTGTGCTGAGGACGTTGTAGACGAGCTCGTTTTGATTGCCAACCGTTTGGCCAACCCATCTGCCCCTGCACTTAGCACGCACATGGATACGGACGATACTTGCCCCTGAGGGTACGAATGAAGGCTTGATCAGTCAGAACTGCACAACGTGAATAACATTGCAGCCAAACAAACACTTGTCAATCATCGTGCCTTTAAGAAAATGAAAATCATCAGGCCCCGCTGCCCTGTCCACCGTCGAGAGCCAAGTGTTGGAAAATAAGGAACAACTTTGCTCAGCGTTGCAGCCGTGCAATGGCTGCCAATCAAGTGTCGTACAATCGGTCTGTGTTGACATCGCTTGTGAATGAGTTGGATACTCCAGTGTTGATAAGGGCCGGGGATGGGGCTTCCTGTGAAAGGGTTCCCTGTAAGGCGGGGCAAAGCCCGAGTTTAGATAGACAGTAAGTGTGAGATTGCATCATGAAATGCCAGGGCCATTTGCGCACACAGCCCTGAAACCAAGTCCCTCTCTTCGCTTTCTTTTTCTCTCGTGTGTTCAACGTTCGAATCATTGACGTCTCAACACTACCTGACCAGTGCCTGCGTCTCCACTAGTGAAAAGTGCAAGCCTGCAAGAGCCAAACTCAGCTGAGAAGACCTGCAGCAGCCATCGTCAGAGGAAGACGTGGTTTATGAAGTGGAGTGGGTTTGCTCATGTCAATCGCGATATGCCTAACGTAGATGAAGGGGGTCCAAAGGGTCAATGTTATCACACGATGCAAGCGAGACAGCAGGTAATCGGTTTGTGCAGCAGCTACCTGATTCAAAGATTGGCCACCGCACAGCCTTGAACCTGAGCAACATGTATTTGTCTGCAGGAACCCCACAATGCAGCTTTTCTTTAGTGCATACAGGTGCTGTGCATACAGGATGCTGTGCTGGTCCATGCAGCATATGGTGCAGGATCCGTGCCCATAGATGGATTGGCGTTGAAAAAGCAAATCACTAGACAGCGCAACTGTCTGTATAAGGCCGTGAAGCACTGTTGGACTCTCAATGACCATGCAGGTATCCGAGCAAGATCAATGAATGCCCGACAACACAACAGGGCATCAAGTGCCATGCCGCGAGGTTTTACCACTCACCGGATGCGGCATGACATGTGTCAGCAGCAGCCACTGAGTATGTAAGCGCGTACGTCGAAACGCATCAAGATCTGCTGTTAGCATACGATTGTGTTCGCATTTGACTGCAGATATCATTACATTACACGATTTCCAAACAAAAGTCCGCAGCATCTGCAGACAATCCACACAGCACCTGAGGATGATCAGATACTACAAGCACTGGCCGCATAAACATGCAACAGCAAAAGCTACAGCACAACACTCCAGCATGGTTAGCCCGTGCAAGCAAGGGTGCAGCCTACTGCTGAACAACCATAGGCGCAAAGCCATATCCCTAAACACCAAGCGGTACAGCGAAGCCGAGGTTGCAGTCATTGATCACGTATGCTCATCACAGCGGAAGTTTAGATGAATGCAACCCGTAATCAGGCCACAGAAAAGCAGATTGGACTGCAAATGCTTAATAGCAATGTGAACAGAGGAGGAGCCTCCATTACACAACAGGAGATGCCAGCGGTACAACAGGACATGCCAACGGACAGAGAACAGGGGCAGCAACTGACGAGTTGCTGACGAGAGTTGGATGAGGCACCAAGAAGGTAACACAAAATGCAAAAGGCAGGCGATCGTGCCTCACGCCGTTGAACAAACACAACTGCCAGTTTGGTTAGGATGCATTGGTAACCAGCCTCGCAATGCATTTTGTCAACCAGCCTCGTTGCAAGCAGCCTCACCCTCGTTGTAATCAGCTTACACTGATTCAAAAACAACGAGCAGCCTCTCCCTCCTCCTCCTCCTCCTCCTCATCTGTCAGTAGGATTGGAGGCCAAGCCTAACCACAATTCACCGTCTAAATGTACCCAACGTCCTACCGCAATTTGCAAAGCCATGGACCGACTACAAACCTCCCTGCTGTCAATTTCTCTCACCCTGAAATAACTGCTGTATGCAGTTCACGATATGGCAGCCCAAGGCGACATGACACGAGGGCATGCATACGTGCATGTATGGGCAAAATGGACTGCACGGAGCAGGGAGTTGCACTGAGCACTGCATGCCGCCCTGCAGTTGCTGAAACAGCCGTGATTTGCTGGGCAGCTCCAAACACAACCTGACTTGAGCCAGCAAAACACAGCAACTCGACACTTTAACCAAACCACATGCCAAACCATTGTCGGAGCAGGCAGGCTCCATGCAAGGAGCAGTACCAAATGATCAGGTAAACCATGGAGGAGTGGTTCTGGTATTGCTGCATGTCAGGGCAATTGTCACCATTAGGCTGCAGCAAACCATCTCCATTCTCAGTTCATTTCCAATGCAGGCACAACCAACAAATGTGCTACCCTAATAGCTCAATAGCCTACTTAATGGCCTACTAGCTAATAAGCTTAATGGTTGTCCACAGATGCAGTGAATATTATGCTTCCCGCTACAAACACATCATGCACTGGCCGATTTGCATTCAAGCTTCGCTGCTCAGCATCAGTAGGCAGGAACAAAAATAAACCGGGTGAATGGGGTGTCTGCCAGGCTCCAGGCCAGTTTCTGGCGCTCTCAGCACCCACTTGCCGGACTTGACCAGTCCATGTCATTTTGCGCACCAATACCTTAACATAGTGTTCAGCTTGAAGGGCCGTGCACAGGCAGCCAACGAGCAAGCAGTTCCAGCTCGTTCACCACATCGTTTGCGGACGGACGGGCGGCTGGGTTCGCGCTCCAGCAGCGTTCGATGAGCTCTCGTAGCTCCGCAGGACACCTGTACGGACAGGCCACAGGCAAACAGACGTGTCAGAGATACGAATGGTGGACAAGTGTGCTTAACAAGCGCATCTTTTGATTGATCCAATGGTCAAAGTTATCAAACTAGACACCCCATTGCCATAGACAACGGCTTGATATTGTGTGCATTTGACTATGCCTATCGCCCGCCCAGCCTATCATGCGAGACGCTGTGAAGTGCTGGTGCTTCGCCTGCTATTCCCAATTCAGCAGGCTTTTGATGGCCTCGGTTATTTCTCTGCATGCTTGAATGCTCCAGCATGACAAAAATGTTTTTCACGCGCTGAGTCCATGCTATGCGCACCTGTCTTCTGATGCTGTGAAGGGTGGACGTTGATGTTGCACCACCACAATGAATAGAATCTGCACGAAGCACAACATGTCTGCAATGTGGCCAAGCAGCTCGGAACCAACGATCACAGTAAATAAAGCAACAGTGCTGGCAACGTAACATGAAGATGCGAAGTCACATGCATTTCCAGCTTGTTCACAGTGCCTGCCTCCAATCCATGCCATGGCTGCCGACCATGATGCTTGACTTGATGCAGGCTTTGCACAATTTTACTTACCATGCTTGCCTCCAGTCCATGCCAGGGCTGTTGTCCATGCACCAGCTCCCATAGAATCACGCCCAGAGAATAGATGCTGCGCACACAAGAAGCAAGCAGGGCAGTGCGCTTTGTGAACGTTGCCATAGAACAAGTGGTCGGGTGCAGATCCTGGCTGAAAAAATTAAACATCTCCTTTGTTGCACTGGGTGCTGGATTCTGTATCACAAACACAGGCTGCTTGCGCCAAGGCGTTTGTGGACGCGGATTGTAGATACAGTGCTAAACACAGCACAAAGCGCTCAACTTACTCGCACTTGCTTGTGAGGCCCTGGACACCAGTCTTGAAGCACTCCGGCGCCATGTAAGGGACAGTGCCAGTGGCAGGCGTCTCGGTCATCAGCACCACACTGGCCATCATACGAGAGAGGCCAAAATCTGCACCAATTCAAGTGCAATCAGTCAGGCAAACCCCTTACCGCTCACAGAGCGCAGCAAGCAATAGGCAAGCTGCAGGGCCGGCCACTGGCACATGCCACGCCTGGCATTACAGCCCCAGCACTAACACGAACCATAAACCCACCTGACAACTTGACTGAAAGATCGAAGTCACTGGAAGTCGTATCCTTGACATGCACGTTCAGCAATATGTTCGACGGCTTCAGATCTCTGTGGATGACAGTCGGGTGCAGGTAGGCCAGCCCACGTACGATCTGAATGGCCAGAGACAGCACGGCTGGTAGTGGTAGCTGCCTGCCCACACCAGGCTCCGTAGGCAGGGTCATACAATCAGAAAGGGGCGGTGCGGCTAGGATGACGTCAGCATTGTTGTGAAGAAGCCTGCAGCCACAACAGGTTGGGCGGCCATGTGCATGCAAGAGCAACTGTGATGAAGGTGGTGGTAGCAGTGAGGTGGTTTCCAACAAGAATGCATTTTAGGCTGCTGGCAAGAAGATTGATCACAGCCTTGAAAGCCTAGTCAGGCTCTCCGTTGGCACATGCACGTTTACAGTCTCTAGTGCAGCTACAGCTCACGTTTGCCAACGACTTGGCATGTGGCCCACAGTCTCAGCTCATGCTGTGGACCGGCTGCATACATTCCAATCCTTGGACCAGTGGCCCAATGCCAACGGATACTACAGCCACTGTAGCTGCAGCCCTAGGCTTGCGCATTCGAGTCAACACCACATGTCAGAGCCATTATACAGAGGCGACTCACTTGTCCAAGCTGCTGTGGCACAGCTCCAGTATCAGGAAGACATGGGTGTCATTGCAGCCCACACCCAGCAATGTGACGATGTGAGGGTTGTGCAGGCGACTGAGGATGTCCAGCTCTTGAACCAAGGTGTTGTCTGTTGCACTGATTGGAAACAGCTTCAGCGCCACTGGCTGTCCCTTGTACAGGCCTTGGTGCACGATGCCATGTGTGCCCATGCCAATCACGTGCTGTAGCACGACGTCTTGTGTGACATCCACCGCTGACGACAAGTCCGTCACCAGTGGCTGCACGGAGCAAACACACAACAAACAATGGGCACATGCTGCAGCACTACGTCATTTCTTACATCCACTGCAGCAGACAGCCCTGGAACTAGTGGCAGCGCAGGAACAGCTGGAACTAGTGGCTGCACAGCAAAAATATCCAACAAACAAGCAGTACGGCAAAAGAAGTAAATGCATAACTTGGGTCATGGCACTAGTTACCGCATGCGTGATACTGACTGTGTTTATCAATTGTGATTGATGGGGATTGGGATGGACATGTTTGAACAGGTGTGCATTTGCCCAGGGCTGCCAAACCAAAATAAGAACAACCAACTGCCTTACCATGCCTTTGGCGAAACTTTGAGCCCATTCATCGCCAGGCTGCACACTGCAAGCAAGCAAAAGCAGGCAAATGTGCTTGTCGGCATGAGTGCTTCTCGGTCTCACTTGCAAGCAACAACTGTTAGCAGTACCTTGTGCCACGTTGCCTAACCCTCTTACCCTGCAACCATGGCCTACCTTGGTGGCCATCATATTCACCAATTTTTCCATGGCCATGTGACTGCCATCATTCCCCTGGCCGTCCGGAATTACTCACATGCCCTTGTGACCTAGCCATGACTGGAACCCACCAGGTTTGTTGAGCCAACTCTAAAAGAACGGCCTGCAAACTAGACTGGTCCATGTCGCCAGTTGAGAGCAGGGAGGATGCAGGTAGACTCTTGTATGCGGCACGGTCTGCAGTCTTGCACGCTTCTGGTGCTTCCTTTCCGACGCCCACATAGACAGTTTCTGCAATGCCAGACTCGACATTGTCGGCTTGCTTTCTTCTTTGGTTCCGCGCCCTCAGTGCCAGTAAAAGTGCAACCAGCCCAATCAGAAAGGCACCTGCGGTGGGCAATCCAACACATGGGCATTCAGGCAAATGCTGATGAGGCTTACCAAGCAAGGTCCCCTCCCACATGTCTAGCATTGTTCAACCAGTGTCTGACTGCAATTATGTTGCTTGTTGGGTGACGGGCAAGAATCCTTGAGCATCATAAGAGACAGAGCACCAGTCCCCAGGCAGGAGGGGGTCCCCTCTCCTTGATTTGTTTGCACCTGCCTGTTGCTGTTAGATTAATGCACCTCTGCTTGGCAAAAAAACAGGCAAGCAGCAAGCTCTATCCCTCTTCTACTCAGATGCCCACCACCAGAAGGTGGTCAGCTGTGTGTGTGTGTGTGTGTGTGTGTGTGTGTGCCAGCTGGCAAGTCACACGGTTGGCTCACCTCCCAGGCCCAGGCCAAGACCAAGACCAAGACCAAGGCCAACATCCGGGTGCGCATCTGATTCGTTGTCGGTGTGACTAGCGGGCTTGGGCGAATCGCCATCTGGGGTCAATGAACTTGTATATGTGGCTTGCAGAAACGCCACACGGTTTGCCACACATGTCGAGTTTCCTCGATCCCACTGCTGCTGGCAGCTTGCATCCATAACCTCACCACACACTATCCACGAGTTGTGGAATAGAATCTGCAGCAGAAAAGATTGAGTTGTACTAGCTTGGCAGTGGACATTGAACAGCAGCGACTTGTGTCGTCTGCAACGGAACGATGGATATGGTCCTGCAACGCTGGAATGCTGCTGAACACTCCTCCCAGTGATGCCAAACGGACAAGCGCACCAGAGGATGAATGTAAAAGCAGAGAACGTGTACACTTCAACTTACAGACTGCGCGGCACGGTTGCTGTTGGTAGGTGTGAGCCCAATCAGTACCACATCTTGCATGGCCCATGCTGGGCTCCGGCACTTAGTGAAGGAGGAGGGAGGGAAGGCATCCAGGGACGGACCATCGGACTGGGAGGGCTGGGGCGTGGTGGGTTGTTGGATGCACAGGGGGCTGTCAAGCGGCGTGTGTACGCCTGAACCTGACCATACACCGAAAACAACAAAGAGGCAAGATTTACATCCGTTGTATCCATGCATGCAAGTCACATGGTATCTTGAGGGTTCACAATCAAGATACAAGTTGCCTGCAGTTGTTGAAGACATGCAAAGCCAACACAATACTAGCCAAAGCCGCGCCTCGGTTGCTACATTCTGAGGCAGAGGGAAGGCGGGCAAAGGTTGGATCCGAACAGGGTCACCGTAAGCGGGAAGCGGAAGCGAGTAGTTTGTGTTGTATGAAAGCGGGGCGTGAATGCGGGAAAACAGCCAAACTTTTTCTCCACATTTTTTGTAACATTCCACAGAAGTTGTTTGCAACTTGTCATCTGAAACAGCAGAAAGGTGGTGCGCAGTACTTCACTGTTAAGAATTTGCAGCTCTTTCCAGCCCCAGTAGCAACCTGGTTGATCTTGTTGAAAATCGATTGGGCGGTTTCCTGAACGCTTCTTAGAGGCCGTTCCCACTGTACTTAGCGCCTGCCTACTTTTTCTCCGAGAAATTCCAAACTGGATCTTCATGGACGATTGTATCAGTGATACAGACGAACGTCTTCACGCAAATCTCATTCCAAGCGGGCTTGCCGTCTGAGAGACAACTCCAAAACGTTGCCAAAAAACCGTTTTGGTCCCCATTTCACCCGCTTCCCGCCCTGAAAGTGGTGACAGCCGCTTTCGGTGACCCTGGATATAAGCATCAGCTGCAGCTCGGAATCTCAGAAGAGTAGCATGGGCAACATGAAGATCATGACCATAATCTGTTTACCAGATATGGCTCATTGAGCGGCAAAATGTAATGTGCAGAGGAGCAGAGAGAGGCTGGCCATCAGCTCAGCCATGCACGCAGACCATGCTTGTGATGTACTTGACATAGCCTTGGGCATGGCATGACGATGGGCCTTACCAGAGCCTGATGCTGCGGCCAGGAAGTTTTGGATGGCACTGCCCAGCTGGCTGGTCATCGACTGAGAAGTTGGGCAGACGTAGTAGAAATAAAGACAATCTCTCAGTATCATATGGTCCCAGCCAGCCGCCGCCCACTGCACGTTACACGGCACGTTGGCAGCATTATGTCACGTGGTTAGCAGAAAATGCACCAGACACAATGGCCCCCACCAAGCCTGTACCAAGTGGTTTGCGGAATGACATGGCAGATGAGTTCAATGCACAGTTTGCACCGATGCACCAAACCGCTATGCAACTGCGAATGCGTTGGTGGGAGAGGCAGAGGGATAGGAGAAGGTAGCATGTGTAAGCACATGACGTTCAGAACAAGGAGTCTGTCAGCACGAGTGTATCCCAGTCCGCATCCATTCACTGCACGTGTGCCAAAGGATGCAGCATAAACTGGACGAGCCGCTCATTCTGGCTCAGATCCAATACAATGACTGGACGTGTTCAAGTCTGGACACATGCGATGCATCAGAAGATGGGAAGCTACGAAAACTTCCAGAATGTGGCAAGAGACGCGGAGTTTGATCAAGGAAGGCAAAAGAGCAGCCCATGCCGTACCTCTATTGCTGCCAAGATAACTGCTCTTGGGTCTGGCAGCACCTGCAGTCCTGCAACTACCAGCTGTTCCAGAATGACGGAGCTGTCCTTGGCCATCCTGGCAAAGCAAAGAATCGTGAAGGGTAGGTGAAAGGCATCGACATACACGTGGCCCTCAGCCGACACAAAAACGGCCGTTGCTTCCTGGTCGTTGGCACCTTGCCTGCCTGCCAGCTCTGTGGAGGTTACACATACATTTTTTGTATGGATGGCGGGTCTGTCTACACGTCCTTAGGAACGGTGTTGACAGGCATGCATACCACTGATAGCCAGGCGAAGACCCTCACAGGCAAGTCGGTGCGCAATGGTGCACACTTGATGATGGCGACGAAAAGGCAGTTGGAGCAGACACAAGTGGTAGCAGGGCATCACCAATGGGCCGGACAGTAAGCCGAGATGGTAAGAGAAAGAGGGAAGGAGGATAGGGTAAACCAAATTGAATGTCGCATGGGGGTTTGGGCTTAACCGCTTGGTCTCCTTTCTTACCATTGCGCTACCATTTGTTGTGGCAGGATTGCAAATGCCATGTGATGATGATGAACAAAGAAGTAACATGCGTATCCAAGAGCATGGATATATATATGATGCTGGCTTACCTGAGAAACGGCTTCATAAATTGGAAGTTCACCACAGGGTAGACTCCAGGCAGTGCTGCACCCTGGATGGTGATGTTCCTGGTGCGCAGCACTGGCAGCTGCAT
>QAXH01006762.1:1217-33949 GCA_004335635.1 Chloromonas sp. AAM2 | reverse complement strand
AGGGAGCCAAGGAAGAGGGGTAACGAGGGAGCCAAGGAAGAGGGAGCCAAGGAAGAGGGGTAAAGAAAGAGCCAAGTATCTCCGTCCACCTCACATTAACTGCATGCACGTGCAGCACGGGCCAGTCCACAGTCACAGGCCACCCACCATTTCAATGCCATGCGCACTCCGCGCTGCATCCTCCATACGCAAGCTAGCGTGACAGAAAGATGACGTCACGTTATGCTCATCCTGCCAACTCCCCACCCATACCTTCTTTGCTCTTTGCACCATTTCCTTGCACCATTCCTTTGCACCATTCCTTTGCACCACTCTTTACCCTTTGCACCACTCTTTACCCTTTGCTCTTTGCAAAGCCCTATACTTGACCCTATACTATATCCTATTTCAATTGCTAACCTCTGGCATATTCTTCATCAATTGCTAACGTTGGTATTCGCCTTCACTCACGCACATCACCTTCAGGGCACCCTTATGCAAAAGGCAACCTCTAGCATGCTGGATCAATTCTAACGTTAACACTTACCTTTATAGTACTCTCAGCTAGGTAGCTAAACAAGCTTGGTACCTAACAAGGCCGACCCCTGCTGCGGTTTTGCCCTCCCCTACCCTCTTTTCTTTGTTCCATGCTTCTGTGAACTAGTCGGACGGACCACCGCTTATTGCTCCTCTTGCCAAGTTCCTTTCTGTTTATGCGCTGAAGGCAACCTCTAGTATATGTAGCATATTCTCGATAAATCGCTCACGTTCGCTTCATGGCATGCATCATCCCTCTCTAGTCTCCACTCCCTTCTTTGCACCATGCGGACCCCTGCTTGCATGTTGAATGCCAATACCCAACCGTTTCCCTTTGCTTCATGCACAGGGCACGCTGATGCGCAGCGACAGGTTCCGCCGTCTGTGGTGGGTGGATCTGCCCACCATGGCCGAAATGAAGGAGAAGACCCGCATCGCCGCTCTGCAGCAGGAACTGACCACCAAGCCGCCGGCGGCCCAAGCACCCCTTTCGTACGATGTTAGCAAGGCTGCAGCTGACTTGCATGCGAAAGTGCAGAAGGATGCGGCCGGAAAGCCCGTGCTGTTCTCGCAAAACCCGTTGGCAAGTGCTCGCCAGCGCAGGCCGCGTGCCCGACAATGACTGGTGCCCATTTCATCGGACGTTTCCCGTGCAACCAGGGCACGGGGTTTCTTGCTCAGGGTAGGCCGGGACCATCTTGTTCTGTCTCCTGTGACAACTCCCCCATGTAAACAGATATGTATGTCCGACATACAACCCAGGCGGCTTGCTTTGTTCATCAATTGCTTTTGTTTGCCTTGCCTGTTTGCCTGCCCGCTGTTTGCCTGGCCCGCTTTGTTTGCCTCACTCGTTGGACACTTTGCTCAGGGTATGCGAGGGTGGTGTTCAACCCGTTCCTTTTGCGTCCCATGGCAGCATTACATCAACGCTCTTGTTGACAACTGCCAGACCATGACCAAGCAATAGCCATCGAACAGCCAACGGCATGACTTGAGGTTGGCATTCTATGGCTGAGTTGTGTGCCTCAGTAACTCGGCTTGGGTCGATCATACTTTCATTGTCATTTGATTCATTCCATGATGGCTTGTGAGGCAGGCGTGTCATGATTAGTCACCAAGGCCAGGCCAGCATTACGAGGGAGTGCAAACCAGGAAACACATCCACGCAGGGTAGACTGTCGGGCAAAGAGGAAGAAGCAGGCAAGGAAGAATGGCAGAAGTATGCAAGCGTTATGCTCACTCTGATGCACCACCTTGGACTCTGATTGCCTGGGTCAATTGTGACCTTGAACTTCTCAAGTTTTGCTTTTGCACCATGTCATTCTTTCCGCCCTCTTGCTAGGGCGTTAGGCTTACCCTTGGCTTCTAGCATAACCAATCAATCGTTTGTATTGGGGCATGAACATCTCCAAGCAGCTGAAGGTACTAGTACTATTGATGCGGGTGTTGCGAATGGTCCTATGCGACTGGCCGCTGCCACAAGAGCTCTTGACTTCCCTAAAGATGTGTCAGATCTATGCGCGAAACCCAGACAAGCTTCCATTACTGTATTACACAAAGCTCAGGTGCGTATGCAACGCCGATTGGAACACCCAGCGAAAGGAAGGACATACCAGTGCATGGGCAGCAACCGACGAGGAACGCATTGCATCAGCGCTCAAGATATACAGCTGATGCCCCGGCAACAGTTCTGAATTGCGTACTAATTACCTTAGTATCAAGCACACCTGCATCCATGGGGCACCTTGCTCATGCATGAGACTGAGGCATGCATGCATGGAAGCAAACTGGCCGCAATATTAGAGAGGGTCGGGCACATTGCGCATGCACAAGCATGAAAGCCCATTAATCGGAATGTTCAGTAACCCGTCCACCTTAAATCAAACAGTGCTTTTAAGGGATCAGCGAGATAATGTACCTTGTACCAATCACGGTTGGAGATCACGTCAAGACGCACCACATCAAGATGCTCCGCAAAACAGTGAAAACAGGCCTTCCAATTCTCAATCAATGGTTCGAAGCCCTTTTGCCTGGAAACACCCAGTTCAGATTCAAAGCCATGTTTTTCAAACGATGATCAACGGTGTGGTACTCTTGCACCCGCTGCGATAAGAGACAAGTAGTGTGCGGACCGAATATGTTTAGAATGAAGGAGTCAGATCAGGAACAAGTGCTGCGCGCCAGCTATGTTTCCGAGGTTTGGCTTCACAACTGTGTTGGGCGGGGCCAGGCGCCTGTGCTTAGTCCTTCTGAATGGCAAAACAAAGACAGCGTTTGCATTTTCATCATTGTGTGCATGCGAGTGGCTGCAGCCTGGAACCGCATGCGATTGCAAGGGTTGGGCCATTTCGTGCTGCTTTCCAACATGGCTTACATTACCACTGACGCTTCCTGTGTAACTGTACGAGTACAATACATGCCTCAACAATTGCGCACCTGCATCGCTGGATCAGTGTGCTCATGTGGAAGTGATGCTTGGCCGCTGGGCAGTAAGGGTGCTGCGGTGGTTGCAGTGGTGACTGATGCGCCAGATGATGACAGCGTTTGCTCCTGATGATGCCCCGTGTCTTGGGGCTGTTGGCGCACTGGATCTGCAATCAATGAAAGTCGACACTCTTGATTTTGAAGACGCTGTGCATGTCGCACAGCCGATAAAAGCAAGGCCGATCATTATGCCGGAGCCGCTGTCTTTCCTCACATGTGCCCATCTTTGTTGGGCCAGTTGATCCTGAGCCCGGCTTCATTTTTCGAATGAGGCCATCGACGTTTCACAGCTGCTAGCCATGGGGTTGCAGCCTGCACGGCTGAACCAGCTTGCTATAAGCTGGGGAAGCGGCACTCAAAAGTTTGAAGGAAGTCGCGGAAGCGACGACTCACCCTCAGGCTGAGTTAGGTTATTGAACCAGGAGCGCAGGCCGGGAGGTGGTGCGTCGCCCTCGAGAGCGCGCACGGCCGCGGTGGGTGTCTCGCTGCTGTCATTCAGCATGTCGACGAGGTCGGTGGTGTTGGAGGTGACGGGCGAGGCGGTTGGCGCCAGCCCATGATCTGGAATCGTGTTGACATTGGAGTTCGTATGTGTCTGGTTACGCGAGCAGTTTATGGATTGCGGGTGTTGGTCGAGAGCCAGCTCAGTAGAATGGGCAGTAATGGGGGAGGCCGGCGGTGCGCGAGGGCCGATGGAGTTGCCTGGAGAGCCGTTAGGCTGTGCGCCGCTTCCCATGTTGTGCTCCTGCGGCGCCCCGATGACAGAGTGATCAACGGCATGGCTGTGAGCAGGGCGTACGTGGTCAGGATTCATCTGCATGGCGCTGCCCTGGGCAGACAAATGGGAAATGGCCCGTTCACCGTGCATGGACTCTGCTCGGGCGCTGGCTGTCGGCATGGCGAAAGGCGCTGGCTGAGTCTGAGATGTTTCGAGCGGCAGTGTTGGCGAAGTGAACGTTGCTTGACATGGGCCCTGCTGCCTTTGCTGGGCCTGCTCAGACAGCAGTTGTTGTATTTGCTGCTGTTGACGGTGCTCTTCATGCTGTTGCTGTTGCTGATCAAGCTGTTGCAGCACTTGTTGCTGCTGTTGCTGCTGTCGGTCTGAATGTTGGCTCGGCCAGCCCTGATCCAACAACCACTCAAGACCCGCAATCGAATCGCCCGTTTCCAATGGACCTTGACGCTGCACCTGCCATGAGGGCACGGTCAAAAGCCCCGCCTGGTCCACAACGGCATTGTAGGTTGGTGGCTGGCCATGGCTCGCTGAGCTGGTGCTGTAAACTGTGTTTGATGTTCGGGCAAGCTGATGACTGCTGGTTGCATGGCGCATCAGTTGTGCCTGATCATACGTGTCCAAGCGCCCATGCAGATCAGCAGCGGATTGGCTGTACTGCACACGGGAAGTTGGAGGTGCCATGGCACCGCCACCACCACTGTTGTGAGCACTCCATGCAGCTTCCAATGCCTCACGCGCGCCGATGGCTTGAGTTCCGACACCACTGGACACATGACCACCAAAGTCATTCCAGGCTGCTGCCGCCTTAGGCGTGCCTGCATTGGACGTGCTTGCCAATAACACCTCCAAGAGAAGGCCACTCAAACGGCTTCCGCCTAGGCCATCCCTCGGGTCAGTAGCAACGTTGCTCCAGGCTGCTCTTGGCGTGCCGCCCACTTCCATCAGTTGGCTCAAAGTTGCGCCAACCATGCCATTGAACCCAACGTCATCGTCTGCCCGTTTACGCCAGTTGTTACCAGCAGCATGCACAGTGGAACTGGTATTCAAGGGTGCTGCAGGAGGAACCATCTGCCTGTCACGTGCCTGTGGCGGTGTTTGAAAGGACGCAGGCTGGCATTGTGACACGTGCCAATGTTCAGGATTTGCGTGCTGCTGAAACAGGCGGCTCTGGTGCTGCTGGCTCTGCTGCCTGTCCTCCAGGAATGATCTGGACTGAGGACTGTCTGTGCGACGTAGGGTAGCATTAGAGATGTTCGAGTCAAACCTGAGGAGGTTTGCAACTGCTCGGCTTGGAGGAGGCACTGTCAGAGCCGTACTGCTCTTGTTAGAGGCCTTGCTTGGCAGTGGAGACCCCGGTAGCTGCCACTCCGGTCCAAGTCGCACACTGCTCGTTGGCCGCCCTCTGGCATTCCCACTCGTGACGACTGGCTGTTGGTTCAGTGGGATATTGGAACGTGCCTGCTGCTGGTCTGCACTGCGGTCACTCAGCATGCTGTCCTGAGAGTAACCCAGCCTCTGCCCACCCGCGCTGTGAGCCCCATAATCCGACGCCTGCATATGGGTGGCACCATCATTGCCAGGCACATTCCCGCCTTGGTGATGCATGTGGGCAAGCTGATAGCCGATGCTGTCGTCTGACCAAGCCTCTGCACGTGCTGGCCAAGCTTGCAGCACGTGCAGCTGGTCCTGCCGCAACTGCTGGGACGGCTGAAACTGCTGCTGGTGGTGTGGCTGGTGCTGCTCTGGAGGAGTGTTCATGTGCATGTCAGCCATGATGTCACGTGATGAACTTGGCAGTGGAGAGTTGCCCTGCATGGAGGATGAGGCGCGCTGCACACCCACGGACTGGCTCTCGACAGTCATGCCCGTCCAAGGTGGCAAGGCAGGCGAAGCCGAGTGGAACAGAGGCGGTGTGGGTTCTGCATGGGTGTAGTGATGGCCTGGAAAGCGGGTGCCGAGCGGACGCAGGCCCTGCAATACACAAACACGTCAAGCTCAAACAAGCTGGGACACAGGACCATTCACCAAACAATCATAAGCTGACACATGGGTGACTGGGGTTGACGCACAACAACCTGTTCAACCTGACAGAGTCCTGGCAATCTGCAGAGGCTAGTTCAGCCGGATCATGAATTATCGGCCAGGAGGCACAAGCTGGTTGTTAGTGCTGGATACATCTTCTAGCGGTGCTTCACTTGTAGCAGGTCAGGAGTAGTAAGCAATGCAGAGTGTGCGACATGCAGTGTGACCGGCCTCTAATCAGGGTGCACTCAGTGCTGTGTACGTCCTTGGGCAGTGATTCAGTTTCAGCAGTGGACTCACCTGTCCCGCCGTCTGCCTGACACACTCAACAATACGTCGCAGGCTCTCAGAGCCGTGCTGAGCCGTGCTGCCAGCAACGTGAGACATCCGAGACGCGGGCTGCTGGCCAGCCATCCGGACGCCAATGCCAGCTTGTCCACTGCCCGAAAACGACTCGGTAGCTGGTCCAGTCGTAGCCACTGCACGCATATCGACCATCATCGACTGGCCACCAACTGGCCATTGATTGGCCATGCCATCGTTCATGTTGTGGTGGTGGTCAAACGCTTCACTCCTAAGATCTGGGAGGTGGTGATAGTGGTGGTGATGTGAGGCAGGATTAGCATGGCCCCCGCCGTCACTGTGTAGGGCTTGGTGGTGCTGCTTGGGTGCATTCCACCTCCCTTGTTCGTCCTCCAGCACGCCATGGGCGACCAGATCATGATCGATGTCAAGCTCGACGTCAAGGCTATTCTTGTGACGGCCTCTGGGGTGGGCCAGGGTAGGCAGCCCGACGACCACCATTTGCGCCTGCCGCTTTGCTGCACGTGGTGCAATTGTCCGCTTTGCAACGGCCGTGGCACTCCTGGTGGTGGAACCACTGCATCGTGACCTGCCCCTTGCGCGTTTGCCATCTTTCTTCGCTCGCCCTTCGCCCTCTGCTTCTTCCTCCTCCTCACCCTCCTCTTCCTCGTCAGAGCTGCTGGCACCGCTATCGTTACGCGGATTAGAGTCGCTGGTGCGTGGGTTGCGAACTGGGCAGCGTCTCGCAGGGCCAGTTGTTTTGGTCATGGGCTTATTCCGGACAGGTCGGTTGCTTGCGGTCGACCGCTTGTTTTCACTTGCAGTCACCATTGGCATGCCGTTTGCCTCCGACCCAGGAGGGCCCTGAGGCAGAAGGGGCAGCCCGTTGTTCTCCCTGCAAGACATGTCCATGCAGGTGTAGCAGCAGTACGGCACAAGAGAACGGAACGCAGCATCAAGGCACAAGGGAACGGAACGAACGCCATGAACGCAGAGTCACATGCCTAATCCCAACTGCACTTTCGCTCCGAGCACAAACTGTTAGAAAGGCACAGGCATAATTCGCATTTTATTATGCACAAGACGGACCTGCAGAGCTGTGCATCCTCTGGCGACATGCAATCCAGGTACTCCACCAGCGGAAAGTTGGTGATCGCTTTGAGTCCACGATGCCTGACGGCCTCTGCATCATAAGCCTTGGCGGCCAGCTGCTCCGACATAAACAGCCCAAGGTACCTACAGACGCATGTCACGTCGTGACAATTCTGGATAACCCACGCTGCGGTCTGTCATCAAGTGCGAAAAGCCAAGCGTTGATGAGAAGCGGCGATCGTGCGAATGGAAGCAGCGATTTGAGGCAACGTGTGTGCAAACCGGCATGTCGTCATTGTTTGGGCGCCACTGCAGCAACACTTACTTGTATTTTCGGCCCATTGTCGTGCCGATGCGTGCCTCCCACTTGCCCTTCTGATGGCGTGTAACGCCACGATATTCACTGCTATTTGCGGGACGTCCTGTGCACACCCGACTATAGGCTCGCAAGGCAGCGACGATGTCATCGCGCGTAATCTGCAGGCAGTGCACGGACAGAAGAAACGCTCTTACTTGTATTTCCGATTAGCGACAACTTGCCTCACAGCAGCAGGAGGTCATGCAAATGATGACGTCCTGCAACGGCATGTAAAGAAGTGATAGCAGAACGGCCCCGGGCGAGCATGCAGCTCTGAGCAAGAAGAGCCGGCGGCGAAGGCTGTCTGTGGCTCGTCCTCACCACTTGGACCACCCCCTTGTACGCATCGAACGCCGTTCCCTTGAGCTCATAGTTTGTTATGGCGCACGTGCCGCGGCACTTGATGGCAGCGATGTCGTGAGCCAGGCCGGCCTGCATGCAAGCACCACGCCCAGTTAGAACTGCTAGCATGCCGGTACGCATCGTCTTGCTATGACACTAACACAGCCATGCTGCAACACAACAAACATCCTGGCATCAGCTCCATGCAGTACACTTTCCATGATGCACTTTCCATGATGCAATGCAACATGCATAGCTTGGCACACACAGCTGCACAGCTGCAGCGGTCAGCACAGATCAATAGGCATGTAGAGGCCATAACAATAAAAGTGACCCGTACGCGCCATGCATGGCAGGTACAGCTTCAATGCATGCAGCATGGTTCAGTTGCTGCTTACCATATGTTCGTTGGTGTACCCACCCAGGTACAGCTGCTTGCCCTCTTCCCAAATCTGCAGAAATCAATTCCAAGATTTCAAGAAGAAGCTTAGAAAGAAAGAGCCATATGCAAGGCAGGTCACGTCAATGTCTGATATGTTGAGGCTCTGAATGGTGAATAACCTCATGTCAGCCGCTGACGTCAACAGTGACAGAGATCATGACAGTGCGCTGTGCCTTCGACATTGTTGCAATTTGCGCAAATAGTTGATATTCGCGTTGGATGTGCTGCAATTCCTCCTTGTAACGTAATCAAGACGTTGGCAAGCATTGGAGGAGTTGAGTTGCCGTTGTGCACAAGTACTACTCTGGATGTTTACATTATATCAGTGCACAGCTTGCTTCAAATAACACACAATCGTGGTCTGCAGCCCAGAACACTTCCCCACACCTTCCCCACATCTTCCCCACATTCGGCCTATGTTTGCTCTTGATGATCGGATGATGACATGCCAACGCTGGCTCTAAAAATACAACACGTGCGCCTTTTATAAGTGAGTGTTACATGCACATGAGCAGCCTATGCTTGTAAGCCACATGCATGTGTGGCACCTACATGTGCTTCCCAGCGATTAGTCCGCACGTGGTGGGTAACTCCTCTCAAAACGCTGGTGGACCTTCCGCCCCTGTCCTGTAGAGCCTGGCGAGCTGACTTGGTACGATCACTGAGGAAGCCAGGGGCAACAGACTGCTTCAAGAGGCAGCCAAAGAGTACTAGCATCAGAGCAAATCGCGAATGGCAGCAGAGGCAAGGAGACACAGTGACAGTCACAGTGACACAGTGACATTGTGCTCTGACACAGCATAAAGCAGTGCAGATTGCAACATGAGGCCAGGAGTTCGCCACTGACTTATGCGTGGTGTGGACACATGCCGCTCGTGCGGTACCTCAGGCGCCACCAGCCAGGCACTCACTGTGAGTTCATTTTGCGCGTCTGATCGGCTGGCGTCAGCGTGCCTGACAGCTGCATGCACTCGGCGATCAGGTCGTTGGCGACAGGAGCGCCCCGTTCATCTCGTTCTCCAGCTTTCGCATGAGGTCTCGATACATCGCCCGCACCCGCAGCCGCGCCGGATAAAGCACCTGGCTCAGCCGTCGCTTCCTGCTGCTGGCCCTGATCCGCTGCTTGCTCAGAGGCAGTGGTGTGGGTGGGCGCCTCTTGGCTGCTTGCAACAGGCTGTTCCGTGCTCTCGTCGGGCTGCATTTGATTGGAGTCGCTGGAGCACGCGTCAAACCAAGGCCGACCCGGACGCGGTTAACCCCAAGGTAAATGGTCTGCTGACTGCAAACCTCCAGAGGCCTGCCTGTAGGTTTGGTCAGGACACCTTCAGGGCATGCGTCAACTGCAGAGAACCTGCAAGGTATCAACAGACACAGGTAAAGCTTGTCAGCTGGAAGCGGGGGCGTGAAAAGGCATCCTTTTGGAGAGATACTGAGGCCGATAGCGTTAGCAGCTTCCCAAACCCCATGCAATACAACTGAGGCGGTCATTCGCAACGCCACGCCTGCAGGCCAGCGAAGGAAGTCGTGCAGGATCTCAGCCTGCGCCTGCGTCAGGATTGGCTGTTCCTTCCCCGAGGTGGGTTTGCCGGCGAAACATGGCTTGTGGGCAGTGCACTCGTTCTGAAGCCCGTTGGCTGGAATCTAGTCATAGTACTGTATGAGACAGCTATGAAAGTGTGTGGAGAGATTGTGACCCTCGTCCTTACATTTTCGATGCGAACGAGGGTCAACGGACCAGCAACATCTCGGAGCCCACTGCATACCTTGCTAGATCCTTTCATCTGATTCAACGGCAATACTAGAAGCGGCTGAAGGATTGCAATAGGCGTCCGCTCCGGGGATGCCGAGCAGGTGGCAGGCCAGAGACGCCCTCCAAAATCGCAGGCCGCGCGGCGACCAACGTTCAAATGCCCTGAGGTGCGGTGTCAATAATCTGCTGATTTACAGCACAAGCAGTGCCGCATTGATGCATCACCGCACGTGCATGCATTCGTCGGAGCGTCCGAGGCTCCGCGAAACAACGGCAAAGAAGGGAAGGTTTATCGGAGCTCCCGATGCATGACAGACATGAACCAGACAGGACCCGGACTCATGCACTTGATGGCCAAGCGTGTCTACGATGTTCAATGGCGCATTTGTGGAAAAGTAGTAGAGCCACCCTGCCTATTTTGGTCTTAGCCTCTCTGCATGTGGAGCTTGGGAGCTTTTCATGAGAGCTCAGGCATCCCGTCAAGGCGCTCCCCACATGTATGGCAGGAACATGCACATAAGAGCTACGTGCAGACAGTCAAATAGCACGTCAGAGTTTGTCCCTCCCAAGTGTGTCCCACCCTGGACGGCATAACTGCCATGCACACTTTTCTGACGAGACACCTGCTCGCCTTTCCCAAGCACCGGGTATGCGATGGACATAATCGTTGATGTACTTACGTAATCATTAGTGGATCCATGATCAGAGCGCACCTGCAACTCGGCCAATCATTTCGACAAAGTTCTTTGAGGTGAGCTTTGCACGACGTCTGCTGGATATCGAACATCATTGTACTTGCGGACTAACAACGTCTTGTGTTGGATACAAAGGGGAGTAAGGTTGTTGCCGCATCATCGCGACGGTGCACTAGGATTTCCCTACGGAGGCGGCAATTTCAATGCCCAATCCCGCACACTGCAACTCAGGACTCAGGACGTGCCAGCATCACCAACTGTTCCGCATGCATGCACCTCCGGCAAGCACATCCATGCAGTTGGCAGCCTGAGCCACTTCCAGCTTCCTTGATTTTTCGGGCTCTCCGTTGCATGAATCTGCCAGGCGCCTCGGCACGCTTGCATGGCATACGAAGAGCCATGTCACTCCATGCATGCATTTCTCTACCAGAAAGAAAGCGTTGCCATGGCCACCAGTTGTGTGAATGTCTTGCTCAGGCAGCAGTGGTCCACATTTATTGATACAGGCTGGTGTGCTCTTACTCTGGCAGCTGTGGCTCCGCATCGGGCTGTGCCATTATATGATCATTCTCATGCAGCAGTTGAGGCGTTTGTGAAGGTTCCAGACAGCATCAGAAGTGGCAGTGTCAGAGTTGCATGTGCTGGGCAACGAAATGCGAGACGGTTGAGAAGTCAAGACGATCTGAAATGATAGTCTCGTGCGTTGCTTTTTATTGCAACTCAAAATACTGTTCTTGTTCGGTTTGCATGAATATCAGGCCACTGCTGTTTCTACAGTGGCGAACGAAATACCATGGGCCTTGAACCATGATTGCATATGCAACAGTCCAAGGCTGACCAGCCCGAGTATCAGATCCTGCACCAGTCTCGGCCATGCAATCTCACAAGGCATACCACGGCATGGTCTGGACAGGATGCCTTGTGATGAGTGCTTGAAGACCCTCCCATGCTGCTGCCTTTCTGCAGGCTTCAACGCTGCCAAACAACTCACATTCGTCCCTGTAGCAGGATCAGACGTGCTGTTGCCATGGCTGCCATGCCTGGCCAACAACCTGTTCGGTTACTGGTGATTGGCGGCCCTGACAGTCCAGGTATGCACCCTTAGGTATGCCTGGGTGACAGAAGGAGAAAGGGGGGAGGGGTGTACGCAGGACAGGCTGCACCGCACTGTGTGCATGGAGGCATGGAGGCATGGGGGCATGTAGGTACGGTTCGTCTGTGGACGCAAGGGGAAGCGGCAGGCGAGGATCATGTGACAACAGGAGGCTGCACGATATGTTTGTCGCCCCGGCTGGGTCATTCTGAACTGGCTTTTAAACCTGCTTATCAAGGGATTCGTTTTGGGCATGTGTCGTCATGCAGCTGGCAGCTGTGTGGGCCTTGACAGTCAGCCACCTGCTATCACAACGCGGGGCATGCATGTCCAGTCCGGAGAAGCGGGGAGTAAGCATGCAACGTCGCCCCCCATGCACACCATGCCTTGATACATCAGCTCCCTTGCTTCTCCCACCACAGCCGAGCTCCTTAGCTGGTCTTGTGGCCGTTGATGCACAGAATTGTCCGCACTGAAGCAATTGCCATCCGGAGTGGAGGTGGTGGGCATTGGGAGGAGTCAGGAGGTAAGTGTGACATTTAGAGTGAAAGAAGCTAGGGAAGCACCGGCCTGCAATGCTAGGGCGCATAAAGCCATGCATTGACGCTCCTGCACACCCTGTAAGTGTCTAGCCCTGATCCTGGCATGGAGCGTTTTGATGCATGCTTTATTATGACCTGCTCTGGACCATGCCGCGTCATGTTTCAACTTGCATTGTGGCTGAATCCTCTGTGGTGCTCACATCAACACTAATGTGCACTCTTTCAGTATGCTTGAGCTGCATGAGCACCTGAAACATTTCGCTTGTGCCATGCACTGCGGCACGTCATTACTGCTTTGTTCGCCTCATTCATTTTGTTTTCTTACTCAGGACCGGTCAGGGCCGTGCCATCCTGTTCCGTATGCTGGGCGGCGTCCCTGATGTCCCTGATGTATCTTTTGAGTTGCACTCCTGATGACCATTGCCATGCGCTGGTGTGACGCCTGACGCCTGTTGCTTTGACTGTCACAGGAGCTCGCCCAACTCAGCCCTGACCAGTGGGCAAGCGTCAACGTGCTGCTCAACTGTGGAGTTGGTGAGCAAGGGACCATGAGGGTGCTGTTCAGTTCATGTTGAAGCGATGATGACGCCATGTGCACAACTTAGTGTACAGAGGGTGTGTGGAGGCGTCAGGGAGTTGTTGGGGATCAATCAGCGTTGAAGCCACGTGTTCTGAGCACACGACAGTGATGCTCATTGTCATGCGGGTTGAGACTGCAAGATGAAGCGAATCGCATGACTGGCCCGTGCAAAGATTGTGGCCATGCACAGCTCCCTGGACCGTACCACATAGCTCTCCATGATTTGCAGAGTGTGTGCACACTGCAAGTCAGCTGATGTGCAACCGCATGGACACAGCCCCAGCCCATAACAAAGTGAAGAGAAGACTGGCGCTTGACTTTTGCCCTTGTGATTTTTTGGCTGCAGGAAAGAATGCCGCCAGCCGGACTGAGATCCAGGTGCGGCGGCTGGCCAGCTCACCTAACCTCTTCAAGCACCCCGCCTTGCTTGTCTTTTGATTTAAGCCTGACTGTTGTATCCTTCATTGGCTTGTCCTGACCGCCGTCGTTCATTGACTATTCCGTACACATGCGCCTTCAGTCCGCGCCTGCGCTTTCAGTCCATGCCTGACTGTCATGCCTTTCAGTGGCTTGCCTGCACACCCTGTCCTGACATGCATCTCATTTTCTGCCTGACCGTCACCTCCTTCATCAATATGTCACAGACTGCGAGGCATGTCATGCGGGTGTGACTTGGACAGGAGTCCAATGCAGACTTGACAGGAGTGCAAGGACTGACACGCGGGCCTGGGCATGCGCCTGGCGATCACCCAATCTCACCCACTCAAACAGTTCAATGCTCTGCTTCCTTTCCAGGCCATGTGGCCTCGTTTGAGCGGCCTCAAGTGGATGCACAGCGCGAGTGCTGGTCTTGAGCACCTTCTGTTCCCAGAGCTCAAGGAGGGACCCGTTCTGCTCACAAACGCCAAGGTAACGGCAAACACGTGGGACATGTGGCACATGTGGGCGGTTACATGGTGTTGCTCGGCCGGACTCATAATGAAATGGACATACGGATCATGTATTTGTTTGCAAGCGCAGGTGGTATTCCAAACAAATTTGGTGCTGATGTCTTGCATGTCTTCCTGGTTGCAAGCTGCAATGGTAGCGATCCTGCGCACAGCCAGAGCTTTGCCTGACAGGCAACCTGATGAGTTGTTGGAACTCCTACTTAAACTCACAAATGTTCCATGCTGCAGGGCGTCTACAGTCACAGCCTGGCCGAGTACGCGCTCACTGGGTGCAATTACTTTGCCAAAGACCTGCCCCGCCTCAAGGCAGCACAGAATAACCGCAAGTACGTTTCTTGCACGTGACACATCAGGGCTGAAGGGATGATACAGAACTGGGGCAGCCAAGCATTTCAATTGGCATGCAAAGCATGCCACAGGTGGCAGTCTTGTACCCCTCGAGTCATCTCTTGATCTTTATGCAGAGCCGCCATGTTCTTCAAACATAGACACCATGATGCAATGTTCTCTAAACACAACTTGCATGATATCGACCAAGCCGTGGTCAAGCAATGCATCAAGAGTGCTGGGGTGGCAGGTGACGGCCTTGTAGCCTTAGAATCGCACTTTGAACTTGATACAGATTGCGAAGCCTTGCACACATTGTGAACTACAGTGTAGAATAGACTTGGCCAGCACAGGCTGCATTTTAATTTTGAATGCCAAGCACGTGCATCACATGATGCAGGTGGGAGCCCTATGACGTGGAGGAGCTGCGAGGCAAGACCATGGGAGTCATCGGGTACGTAAAACAAAGTCTTGCAGCATCTGTTGCTTGGCGCGCTGCTCATGCATAATGTCTTGTGTTGCATGGAGGACATGTACGTGCACGTGAGCTTCGTGGGTGGTAGCCGCGCACCATGCACTGGCCATGAACTGGGAACCAGTGGTTCTTTGTATGACGTTGACGTTGACGACACAGCGGCCGTGCGCCTAGCCTCAGGGTGGCTGACTGCGCGTCATGTCGCACATGTCATGTCACTGCGTCAGCGGCAGGTGCTTTGCTTGCAGACACACCCTCACACATCCTCCACAGATCTCTCACACGTACGCACTTCACGCTCTGAAGAGTGTCTGCCTTCACACTGCCGCTCATTCACGTCTTCTGATGCAATGCTTACATGTGCTCAGCTACCATGCATGTGCCTCTGGTGCGTGGCTTGCCATTGTGTGCAGTAGCATCATGCGCGTCACGAGCATGTGCATTCGCATCATGCGCATCATGAGCATGGGCACACTGCATGGATCGCTTTCTCAGCGTCTGATGTGTATTGTCTGCATAAGACATGCACAAGCACCATGTGAGGCTGCATGCAACACACATGACTACGTGTGTGCCCCAGAGACGTGGCTTGCCACTGTGTGCATTAGTGTCGTACATGCCACATGTGCATGCATGTGCGTGCATGTGCGAACTGCAGGTATGGCGACATAGGTCAGGCATGTGCACGCCTGGCTCGTGCCTTCAAGATGCGAGTGGTGGCGTTGCGGCGTCGGACAGAGCTGACAGCAGCTGAAGTGAAGGAGGGCGTGGTGGTAAGGCGGATGCAAGGCATGCATGCAATTCAAGAGCTAGCACGGGTGGTAAGGCGGATGCAAGGCATGCCTGGGGTTCCAAGAGCCAGCAAGGCTGTAAGAAGCATTTGAGGTAGGCGGCAGGCAGGGCCCCATTCAGGCTTTTGTGATCCTGCTTGCTGTCACAACGATTTCGGCATGGCGGGAGGTGAGTCTTTTCATGGCAGGGGCACAGGTTGCTCGCACACGTGGATGCGTGACCATCTCATTCCAGCAAGGACACGTGACACCTTGACGCGCAGAATTTGAATGTGCTGTCCATTACAGCACGTGGGGATAGGAGCCACATGTGGGACAGGTTGCTGGATGTGGCGAACAGTGCCAAGTGTGGCGGAGGTTTCAAGCCAGTCTTGAATCATGCATCAACGGAAATCCAGCAGTGCTGGCACCCCTCGCCTCATCATCTGCCAATCTGTCATTGAGATCCGAGTCACACGTGTTTCATGACAGAGGTTTGCTTCCATCTGTGTTTTTGTGTCTTAGTGGGCAAAAAAAAGAAGTTTGCCAGTTCTGGGACAGTTTGTGTGAATAGGTCTGTATTACCGCCAGCAACCATCGTGTGCCAGTAAAACATATATATGTGTAGTGCGAATTGCGTTGATTTAAAAAAGCCTGTAACCCCCCCCTTTACCATTCGTTCCGTGTGCTTTCGTTCCAGGAGAAGCTGTTCGGTCCCGATCAGTTGAACGAACTCATGGCCACCTCAGACTATGTGGTGATGGCCACTCCCTTCACACCCCAAACAAACAAGGTAGGTGTACGTCAAGGCAGGCTGTGTGCAGCTCTGTCATATTGCATGGCGTGCATCATCGTCATATGTCAAGACTTCGTGCTGTCTGCCGATATCATGCGGCAGGAACACAAGTGCTCATGTTCTCGTTAAGAGCTGGTATCAGCCGACTAGCACACATGGAATGTGTGGCGTGGTCTGGATGACTGTTGAGTATCATCCCAACCCAACGGATGGTTCTGAAGCAACAGGCGAGCGAAATCTGGGTTGTACGTTTCCCGTATCCGTGTAAGGCGTGTTTACTGTGAATGGCTCGCCCTGCAGATGGTTGGCGCTGCTGCAATCGCTGCCATGAAGCCCAGTGGCGTGTTCGTCAACGTAGGGCGCGGCAAGTGTGTGGACGAAGCAGCGCTGATACAGGGTCAGTGGGGTGGATATACAGGGACTTCTTTCTAACCAAAAACAGTGGGGGTCTGGTTTGCATGTGAGTGAGGGAGTGATGTGTTGCAAAGGTGCATGGGAGGACAAAATTGTGACAAAACAGCGTGGATTGACACGCTCAATTGCAGTCTTTTTGTTTTACGAGCTGCATGTGACTGTAATGTGACTGCGGTAGCACTCTAGTAGTTGTGCTATTGCGGGCCATCCGAACTTATACTAGCGTATCTGCCCGCCATGAGCAAAGCTCTCAGCCCATGCAGCTCATCTCAGAGGCCATCGCGTCAAGCCGCACTGATTATACCTTAGTTATTTCATAAGATGAGTGTATGGGCTGACTTTGGCATCCATGCCATGAGTGTGACATACTGTCAAGCCTCAGGTTCCCTCGGGCTCCTCTTACATGACATTTTGTCAACAAAAGCTCACATGCTTTTTGCAAGCCAATTGCACACAAAGGTCAGCAGCTCCATCAGGCATGGCAAGCGTACACTGCACACTGCTGACAGGCCCTAGTAGTGACATTCAAACATGGCAAACGTACTCACCCCCTTGTCCTTGCCTGTCCATACAACAGCACTGCAGGAGCGTCGCATCCGTGGCGCTGCACTGGATGTGTTTGAGACCGAGCCGCTGCCTGAGGACAGCCCGCTCTGGGGTCTGGACAACGTGCTCATGTCGCCGCACTGTGCGGATAGGACTAAGGTAAGCAGCTCGTTCAGCAGCCAGTTGCAGCGAGCAGCCCGTGGGAGGTATCAGTCACTAAAACGTCAGTGCAAGTCAGGCCAGCTCAGGCAGTGTCGGGTATGGGTGCATACAGAACACACAGGACGGGATAGGACAGTATCTTGGTATACTGGGAGCTCCTTTGTGATGCGTCAAATGGAAGATTGAGCGCTTGTAGAGGGTAACAGTCAGCTGAAGCGAAAACATCAGAGGTAGGTTGAAAAGTCGCAGGTTTGCACGTGCCATCTCATCCTGATCAGGTCGTTGGGGATGGGGGTGCGGAGCACACAGCTTCAGGCGCACAGTGTCAGCTGCAACACACGGCTGCTCCACAAACCAATGGGTCACCTTGGAAATCGGCCGTTCAGCGTGCTGGCCATAAAATGGATTTCAGGCAGGCATGGTATGTACTCTGCTCGCATGGCAGAGAAAATGTGCCTGTTGGCAGCAGGCATGATTGCCAACGTCGTCCATGTTGCTGCTCATCATGCTGTACTCGAGTTGACATTTAGCCCTTGACCTGTGTTGCAGTTCCCTGGTGCTGTGCTCTGCAGGATTTCCAGTTCGAGTCCCTTCAGTTCTTTCTGGAAAACCTTGGACGGTTTCTTGAGGGTCAGGAGCTGCGCAACGTCACTGACAAGCAAGCAGGCTACTGATTTGTCCAATGTACTGCATTCAACAGTTCACTTTTCAACTGTCATTGCGCTATACGTGGCCAGCCAGCAATCCCCACCCTGTGTTCACGCAATGCATGATTGTATACGCCAGTGCAATGGTCAATCAGGGGCAGTCAGCAATCAACGTCGGATTCATGACAGTGCGCCGTATGGGGCCATTGTCATGCACGTTTTGAGGCCAAGGTGGCTAGGAATTACAATCCTGGCAGTGGTTGAGTGCGGCACAACTTGTGCACAGAAGTCAGCAGCTGGTCCCCAAGTTCATGGCAAATGCAACTCACTGCCATCCTCGCACACTGCTTACCAACTGGGTGATATGTAGCCATAGGGTTGACAGGTCACAGTCGTTATTCTCACTCGGCTGTCAACCTGCAACTGCTCATCATGCGGTGTTCAGTAGATTGGTGCCGTGTCCGTGTGTATCAAGCGAATCACTGGCGGCTCACGAGCCGATTCTAAAAGAGGCTGACTTCTGAAGCAGCGACAAGCAGCAATCAGAATCCGCGCAGTTCCCCTTTAGCTACTGAGGATTCAATCGTGCATCCTTGTCAACAAGCCCTTTACCACACTACTTCATCCTGTGCCTGCCACCATTTACTACAGTGACATGCCCTATTTCCGATCGTTCCAGTATCCGATCATCCTATAGGGTTTAACTGCAAGAGGAATTGCACCCCATGATGGGTTTGTTAACCACTACTTGCCCTGACTTGACCCGTGCAAGAAGAGTGCCAAGAAGCTGCCAACCAGCTGGTGGTTACGTTCTGCTCTTGATGTGATCCTAACTGTGCACAAGCTTGACCACGCTGTTGCATGGGCGGTCTACAAGAGAAACAAAACAAGTCATTTGCCAGTTCTGGGACAGTTCTGGGGCTGCTCTACTGTAGCATTTTGCGTGTCAACAAATCGACCAGCAGGTCACTCTCTTTTGGGTACAAATGCAGTACAGGCAGTATCAAACTGCTAGACTTTGTTCGTTTTCTCAGCATTTCGCATTCCTTCCCTCAGGAACTTTTGGATCTTTTGAATTGGGTGATGGCAATGCCCATGGGAAACTTTTGTGTTTGAGTGGCCGGTTGTTACATCAGTGCAGTCAACAGGCATGGTTCACGCTGAATTGTTGGAGCATGGTGTTGGTGATTGTGCATCTGAAGCCCGTGATCCTGCATCTTTTGCCCAGCTGCCAGGGCTCGACATTGCAACTCTACACACTGGAACTGCCAGCTTCCTTAATGCATCTGAGCCCACAGGCTTTGTGAGCCCTCAGGCTTCGTTGGCACGGCATTCACAACGTTGCCTTGGCCCAGCATTAGCAGACAGGGTCTCTGGCAAGAGAGGTGACATTACGCCTAAACATGGCTGCGCTTTCATAATTGTGCAGCTGGCCTGCCTGCTGACGTGTGGTCCTTTGGCCTGCCTTCGTGGCAGTGTTCTTCCACCTGCTATTCGAAAATGGGGCACAGAAATCAGTACAGTGGAGTAGGTCCCAATGGTGCACGGAAGGAAGGATCACCGGGTCATAGGGTCGTAGGAGATGCACGAGCAGCAATCTACTCTACCGCCAAGCGCTGGTTGCGCAGTCAGTTGTTCGTTGAGGGGTTCTGCCTTCATTTGCATCCCAAATTGATTAAGCGCACTATTCTTTTCCTGCCTCCATTTACATTCAACATGGCGGACGCAGAGGCTCTGCGCCTGCTGCTTCTCGCTCAAATGCAAAGTCAGGCCACCACTCCCCGGTCGCCTGTCACCAGCTCTGCAGCGGCGCAGGTTCAGCTAGACAATAACTTCATCAACAGCTCTGAGTTCAGGATATTTTGTTTCAAGGTATGCTCTTGCGGGCCCTGCGCGGTTTGGAGCTGCAGCGCATTCGCTCACGGTTTTCATATTCTTGCGTCCTGCAGATATTGCCGTGCACCAGGCGCTATGGACACGACTGGACAGCATGTCCTTTCTGCCAGTAAGTGTTCGAGAGGAAGGTTTGAAGGGGCGCGGATTTGGCATGAACCCTGCATGTGCGCTCGGCGTTGCGAAGACTGCATAGCAGACAAATATTTGCATGCCTTCGTTCTTGGATAGTGTTGGTTGATTCCCATCCAATCCTCTGGCAAACCTTTGTCTCCACTCATATTGTTTGTAGTCCCGGCGAGAAGGCCACGAGGAGATGCCCTCAGAAACATCAGTACATGCCGCTGGCTTGCCCCGACGTCAAGAAGGTAAGCCTCGTGCAGGCGATCTCGCACCTTGTCTCGTATCGTGTTTTTTCTCCACGTCGCCGGCATTCCCTTGTCCGCAGACCGGCGAGTGCCCCCGTCGCGACGCTTGTACCTACGCTCACAACGTCTTCGAGTTCTGGTGAGTCTGCAGGCCCTTCACGCCTGCCAGCTCTGACAGGTGACAGGGCACAACGCCACCGAAACCCTTGTGCATATCCATTCACGTTCCTGCGCCATTCAAGCGTTAACAGCTTGCCTTGATCTCTGATATCCTCTCTGCTCTTTGCCCTTGTGCAGGTGCCATCCCCTGAGGTACGGCTGGCTAGCCTGTGGCGCACCAGCTAGTGCTGCAAGCTGTCCACACACGCATGCACCTGAGGCAGCAGTACCATGCGTGCAGTAGCGAGTGTGGCAGTCGTTGGCATTTCATTCACATCAACCTTGGAGTGGCTTGTCATGCTGTGATTGCCTGGTCGCAGGTTTCGCACTCAGCTGTGCAGCTATGGCGCCGACTGCAAGAGGTCCATCTGCTTCTTTGCGCACAGCTACAGCGAGCTGCGTGTCGTGGACCAGTCCCTGCTGCAGGAGCTCGAACGACAGATGGACCTGCTGGGTGAGGGTGCAGGGTTTGGCTTTCCACCAGCCAGCAAGCGCAGCGGACGTGAGGAGCGCTATGGTTCTCTGACACCAGGCGATGTCTTCAGCCCAACTGCTGCCAGTCGCCGCTGCGGTGGCGAGGATGGCATGTCTCAAAGGACGCCCATGTCAGAGGCCAGGGCAGTGGCAGAGCGAGCCATGCCTTCCGGCCTCTTGCCAGACGGCACGCCTCAGAATGGTCAGCACCGCTCCGATGCTTCTTCACCATTCACGTCAATGGAGGGGCTGACGGTCGACGTTTTGGCTGGCGAGTCTTCCCTTGGCAGTGGTGGCGGCAGCGGTGGCAGTGGTGGCAGTGGCGGTGGTGGCAGTGGCGGCGGGAATGCAACGGTAACCACTCCCGGTGCTGATGCGTCCAATGGGCTTGAGCCTAGCATGGCAGCCCTGAAGGCCCTGCAGATGCAGGTTGCAATGCAGCAGCGCCAGCAGCGGCCCAGCTATGGCCCGGAGAAGCTGCAAGCAGCCTCTGCCATCCTGGGCCTTGACGTCAGCTACCTGACCCAGGTGCTGCAAGCCGCACCTCCACCACCCCCTCAGCCAGCTACCAACGGCGTGCAGGCCGCGATGCAGGCCCTGATGCAGCAGCTGCTGGCCGCGAATGCTAGCAACGGCAACACAGCAGCCCAAGCGGCTTCGCCCGGTGGTGCTGATGGCGGCAACATGCCTTCGCTGGGCGGCTGGGGAGGCCAGCGAGGAGCCGACACAGGACACTCCAATGCCATGGCAATGCTCATGGGTATGGCCGAGGGTGGCAATGGTGGTGGAGTCGGCTCGCTGCGCATCCCGTCAGAGTCTATCAATGCAGTTCCATCGCTACGGGCCAATGAGGAGCAAATGGCGAGCACTCTGAAGGTGCTCATGGAGCTCAACAACACAGGCAGTCGCAACACACCAACTTCGACTGCGTTGGCAACGCCGCGCAGGGATAATGGCGGGCAGGTGCACTCTGCAATGCAGCAGCTGCAGGAACTGGGCAGCCTAAGGCCACAGCTGGTGCAGCAGCTGCAGGAGTTGGGCAGTCTGGCAGCCAACAACAGCAGCAACAGCCACGCCGGCAACGGCTCAGTGCAGACGGTGATGCAGCAGCTGCAGGAGCAGCTGGGCGGCCTGCGCATGCAGCAGTCTGAGCCTGAGCCCGCTGCACAGACTGGCCTGGCGGCTGCGCTAGCATCCATGCAACAGAGCATTGATGCTGCTCGGCTGCAGCAGGCGCTGGGCAATCTGACTGGCGCTGCCTCGCTGAACCTTGGTGGTGGAAACAACACACCTCGCAACACACACATCCCAGACACCAACACCAGCAACGCATCCGCTGCACTTGTCTCTGCACTGCTCTCCCAGTTGAGTGGCAATGCCGGCAATGCTGGGGCTGCGCAGCCACAACAGCAGTACCAGAACCAGCAGCAGTACCCAAACCAGCAGCAGTACCAGCAGCAGCACCAGTCACCAGGTGGCCCATCACTGTCAGACATGGGCCTGAGCGCTTTCAGTGGTGCTTCAGCCGCTGCCATTGCTGCAGCTGCAGCCGCGCAGGCCGCAGGCACACACCTCACAGTGGCACCCCAGCCACAGGATCGAGCCTATGGCAGCACCAATGGACCACTAGCTATCAGCTACAGCCACAACCACAACCATGGTGCTTCTCAGTTCCATGGCGGAAACCACAACAACCACAACAACAACCCAGCGGCTGCGCCTGCGGCCGGAGGTCAGGCGGGTACGCAAGGCCATGTCAAGGGTTGCAACAGCCCTTCCCCGGTGGATGTCCTGTCCATGCGCTCTCAGCGCAGCGGCCCAGTGGGCAGTGGGTCAGGCAGCCTGACGGGTTCGGACGGCAGTGGATCACCACCGCCACCCAAACCTGCTGCTGAGGTATGTGTTGTTGTCTGCTTACATCTGTGCCGATGCTGGCAGTGTGTGCAAGGGATGTGTCCCGGGATGTGTCAGGGACAACGCTCACAAGTCAAGTAGAAATCTTATGATGTGTTGTAGCCCAGGTTGAAGAAGAGCCCAGGCTTGGCATGTTGTGTGTGGTAACCGGGATGGGGCAAAGCCTCTGTCTGGCCAAGGGCATCTGTTGCGTTCTTGGACGGCATGTTCCACATAAGGGCATGCCACTTCAAGGAGCACTGACTCGTCATGCATGCGACTCATACTTGACCCTTATTTCTCGTACTTGTTCGACAGTGCTGAACGATGAAGCGTTCCGAACATGTCTATGCAGCACGCTTTCTGTCGCTTGTAACGTAGTAGAACACACCATCTTGACATCCGCAATTGATGGATGGGTTCATGCAGCCATTCACATGAACACATACCACACACTTTCTTTCGTAATGCACAGGTATCAGAGTCGGTTGAGGAGGAAGATCTAGCAGCCCACCCGGAGCTCCAAGGCGCACACCGCCTGTTGGGCACTCTGTCAGAGCTAGTCGGTGGCGGCAGCAACGCTGGACCCAACAGCAACGGCAACAACGGCGGCAGTGGTTCCCCCATCGGCGTCCCGTCAAACTCTGCAGCTGCTGCAGCAGCCGCTTCCAGCCACCCTCTCCGCGGATCCCCGTCCCTCCGCCCCGGGGCGGTTTCGTTTAGCCCCCCTGGCTCGACCCTACTAGGTGCCACCATGTCCTCTCCACTGCTCGGATTGGACAACCTGCAACACCATGGCAGCTTCACCTCTGGCCCATCTAACTTGCGCCCAAGCTTTGAGAGCCGTCTGTTTGGCGTGGGTCCTGTGGGGCCAAGCAGCGGTGGCCTGGGCGTCAGCACCGGCCCGTTCTCCGGTGCAGGCGGGCTGCTGGGTAGCGCTAGCATCAGCCTGGTCGGAGGCTCAACTGGTGGCTTGGGTGGTGGAAGCGGCCTGGGTGTGGGCGTGGTTGGTGATGCTGAGTCAAGTGGCAAGCGTGAGGAAGGTGAAGCCGGTGCAGTCGCTGAGAAACGGTCGTCGACTGGCGGAAACAGCAATGCTGGGGAGGTCAGCAAGGTGGAGGAGGCTCTGATGGCTGCAGTGAGTGACGCAGTGGCTCTGCTTACGCCTGCCGGCACCGGCAGCTTCAATGCTCACAACTTTCCCGCGGAGCTGTGAACAGCTTGCATTCGAGAACTCAAAAACGTAATTTGCTCAGTGGCACAGCCTTGCTGGCCGTGTTGGCCTGCGCATGTGTGCCAGGCAGCTAGTGTGCTATGCAAGAGGCAGCAAGCAAATATATCGGGTAGTGACATGATTGGTTGGTAGCTACTGAGGCACGCAAGACAGCTGATGTGTCCGGGCAACCAAACGTCGAGTAGCCTGTTATGTGGATGGAGCAGGCTCTTGGTTCGTTAAGGTGCCTGATCCTGCTTCCTGTTCTGAAATCCACCGCAACCCTTGCTAGCACAGCAATCGGATCAGGAGCAAGGGATTGATGCTATTGAGCAGCCTGTTTGTACCTCGCGACCCTTGATATATACATGGTGCTAAGCAATTAATTGCCAGCAACTTTGACACAAGATGTGGTCAGCCAGTACAACTGTTGTTGCTGCGTGCATCAACTGTGCGACAGTGGTATGGGCGTGATTGCAGCAACTAAGTTGTGCTTTCACTTCGCCTAGAGGAGATGAGGGAGATGCATCTGTGGTGCAGGTGTTGCCTGGATGGAGCTTTACAGCAATCACATCATCAGTGACGCAGTGCTCGTGAGAGCCATGAAATTCAATTTCGCATGTTCGATGTTCTGAGTCAGGCAGACCGACTGCCAATTGTGCGCAAAATGGTGTCGAAAGCACTCGATACAAGCAAAAGCTGCCTAGGAATGGGACGCTGTGCTGTTTGCGTGTTGTACTCTCTGCAAGGTTGATGTGCCGCAATGGAAGCAACCGTAGCCATGCTTCTTTGCTGCTTCGAATTGAAACCATTTTTCCTGTTGCCGCGAAGTGTGCTTAATTGAGCACAGATTGTGGTGCGTATATCCTCATTGGTAACGGTGTTCGCTATGCTTTGCCACTTGGTCCACCCTGCTTCGTAGCTTGGTCCAGGCGGGCTGCTGCTGGCAGGCTATAGTACACCTTTGTGCATGGCTGGAGGGTGGACGGTTGTACTGATGGATTGATACACCATTTGTTTTGGGCGTGCAGGTTAAGCTCTGTGTTTCAGTTCAGGGTTTCGCATTCCTTCCTTCTAGATCAGCAATCAATCTTTTGCCTTCAGTCTTCGGCCTATCACGCATACCCAACGTTTCCAATCCCACTGTGCACTCCTGATGCGGTTCGTCGTTCATTTGGTCCGGCTTATTTTATCGGTATCGCCATCAGTTTTAGTTCAGAAATCTGGCTATGAGGCACCTTGTCGATTGGTTGTTGTGGTGATAAGCACGTGCTTGCTGTTTCTTTGGACAGGTAGTACTGTCACATGCGTTGTGTGTCAAGGCGGCAGGCTGCGCGCACGGCATGACATGGCTGCAGCCTGGCCAGCAAAGACAAGCTGTGTCTTTGAGATGCACGGGTTTTCTGATCACAAGATTTGAGGCGTGATGGATTGAGAAATAGAAAGTTCAGATCAGCAATATCTTATCCTTTGATTAAGCAGTGACGCCAAAGGCTGTATCTGCAAGATAGCCATTGGTAGCTAACTGGCATTATCTCGTGGCACAGCATTATCTCGTGGCACAGCCAGCAGAGACGCTGCATAAGCTTACTATGCTGCACACACTGTTACTAGAAATTCAGGCTAAGCTTTGTGTCTTTTCACAGCCTTTGGTGTTTGAGCGTGGGCATTGTGGCATTGTCTCACTCACCAGGCCGGTCAAGATTGAGTGATGTGGACAAGATTGCCTGGATGCTGCATCCAAGACTCAAAGAACTTGAAGTGATAGAGTCAATGAATTGGTGTTGCCGAGTGGTTTCTGTGTGCAGCTGGGTCTCTTACAACCCTGTCTGCTGCTGCTTTTCACAGAATCTCACAAGCCCTGTAATGTGATTGCTTGCTTTACGTGGGTCCTGTGCCTGTAAACAGGTCATCCTGAGTAGCATCAGCCCCTGTGGGATCAGACTGGAATGATTTTGCAGCTGAGGAGACTGAACACAGTGCCTGCTGTTTCACCAGGAAGACATTGTCACGAAAGAATTTACTGTCAAGGCATAGCCTGAAAAGGAAGTTGGATACGGAGCAACGTTCAAAAACCACTGGTACTGTCGAGCATGCCAACCCTGCACTGGCTGTACAATCCAATGAAAGTTCTAAACCGACAGCAAGTGCGTGGAGGAGAAGATGAGTCAGTCCCTTAGTCCAGATAAGCCAACCCTGACCACACCTAGGCTCAGCCCTGGACTGACACGCCCTCCCTTCCCCCATTCCCACCCGCTGCCCCTGCTCCACCTAAGCCAGCTGACCCTTCTTCTCCTTTAGCCGCCCGCTTGTTCTGCTCTGCCTTGTGCGCCCGCGCAACCGCTGCCAAATCCGACACGAAATTGCCTATCACATCCAGCTGGTGCAACGGATGCGACTCAGCAGGGTATCCTATCTGGGATCGTGACCGGCACCTGTTGAAGATGTTATCCGTTGACAGGACCACCTGGCCGTATTCCAAGGTCTTATGAGAGGCAACTGTAAGGCTGGCGTCCTTCTTGGATTCCTGTGACAAACCAGGCCAGCAAGCAAACAGCGTTGAGGGCATGTGACTGTGTCATCATGCGCCTGCAAGCTTATGTGTGGTGCAATAAACGTGAATGCTATGGGAGTTTGAGGCAAGTGGCCAGTCACAAGTGTTGGTGCAGCTGGTGGCAGCAGAGCCTGGGCGGGCCAGAGGGGGGAACTCTGACACAGTTGTGCTGAAGGGTATACTCAACGACACAGTTCATGGCTGGTTCAGACGGCATGGCTCCTGTTTGTCAACCATGGCGCATTTGTCCGCCCCTTCACCCCATTTGGATTCCCTATTCTCTGCCGCTACCTGACGTGAGCAACACAATCTGGTCAAAGTTGGACTTGAAGGGCGGTTCAAAGCCCTGTAGGCCTACCTGGGTTCTGATCGTTATGCACCTGCAGCCCATGCCAGCCTCACCTGCACCAGGGCCTCCCCCTGGTAGCCCTCCACCTCCTTCTTCAACCGAGCCACCACGTTGTTCAGCGCCAGGATCTCGTCAGTCTTGGCCTTGACGTACGCGGCCAGCTCGCTGCGAGTCTTCTCAGCAAGCTCGCTGCACGCAGCCACACATGCAACATGACTTTCACGTGATGAGCTGGACAGTTCAGCGCAGTCTCTGAGCAAGCACACCAGCTCCCGAAACAGCACCCCGTTTGCACCTTGCACCTCATCTACTAGGTTTCCTCCGGGCTTGGTCAGTTTTCCTCCTTTGCTGGACAGGGGCACTTCATCTGAAGCTTTACGAAGTAACAAACACTGGCCGGCTCCTGTACCCTGTACCCTGCAGTCCTGTTGCAGCAGAACAGTTCAGATGTCTGCTGTAGCGCATCAGCCACAGCCATACGAAGTCATTTTCTCTCCTTTTTGCAGCTTTGCCTTCCGTTTCCATGCTTTGCCGTTTCTTTTCCAACAAGGTCGGGCAGTTAACCCATCACAACTAGTCCCGAGCGCACCTGCACTTTCTCTGGTGCTCCTTGAGGTCTGTGTTGGTAGCCCTCAGAGTGGCATGCCTCATGAGCAGATCGGAAACCTCCTGGTACTCATCCGCCACCTCCAACACACCCTCAAGGAAATGCTGGTAACTGCAAGAAACGGCTTGCAAACAGCCACATGGGAGGCTCCAAACGGACCAATCTGAGCAGAGCTTCAGTGCATGGTGTGAGGGCTGTAAGCACTGGTACTGGCACGAGCAACGAGTACAGCACAAGAAAGCAGGCTGGCAGGCGCAACACAGGTCAACGAGACAGGTCACATAGGTCAACGGACAGGTCAATGAGACTATGACATCCCTCCAACACAGGTCACCCCATACTGGCACCATGGAACCATCTTCAAAAGAAGCCATCGCCAACGCAGCACAAGGCCGCCCTTGAACCACTGCTACCACCCTCCCTAGCCCACTGTCACGATTGGCATACCAGCACCTACCTCATATTCTTTTCCAGCACTTCATGCACACGCTCCTTCTCCTGCCGCAGCTCTTCTAACTGCTCTGTGAGCTGTTCGATCTCCTTCTCCTTGACCAGCCTGGCCTTCACCTCCTCAGCTGCTTTCTTCTCAGCACGTGCACGTTTTGAGTCGTTTTCTTGCAAAAACTTGCTGAACCTGATCAGGGACTCCTGGAGCTCCAAATCTTTCAACTTCAGAGCCTCCTCTCTCCGCTTGAACACCTCTTCCTGTGGTTGTTGACATGCCCAGCATGCATTGTGAAAACTGTGTAGTACACACGGGCATTTCGCTGCCCGTGACCATACAGCCCAAACGTCCAACGATTGATTCAGGACCTTAAGCAGAACATGCACATGGCAGCGCTAGCCAGGCCCATGATGTGCAGCTGCTTGCATTATGCATGTGATCCGTGCCAGACCTGCACCTCTTCAACCTGCACACCTTGCGGCTGAACTCCTGTTTCTGGGCCTCCAGGGCCTCCTGGACTTCAAACATTTGCCGGCGCTTTTCCAAGAGCCGCGTAGCAGGAGACACATGATCCAGCACGAGTGTATGGGGCAGCATCCTGTGAGCACCGGGAAGGGGGGCATGTGTAAATCCCACACCTTGCGTCACGGAAGCATTCACAAATGCATGCGTGCATCCATACTTCGTACGAGTCGCGGCAGTGACAGTATCCTGGTCCTCCATGTTGGTCCCAGATGAATGAATGATCCTTTGCTTTCGACTTGCGGACGCGTGAGGCGCAGCTCTTTCACGTGAACTGCCAGCAAAAGAGGAGGTAGCAGCAATAATTCATCGGGAAGTGCGCGTGACCGTATCTCCATGCGCGCAAGTCGGTTTTGTACGGGACACTTTTGTCAAATTGCAGGCTCCCTCACTCGTTTTTATCGCTGCTGATGCCCAACAACACTTAAGCAGTGGCTACCCGGCTTTGTCTGGCCTGCTTGCCACAGCTGTTGCTTAGTTTGCCCTTAGTTGGTTTCCAGGCAAATGACGGCATGTGTCCGGGAAGCAGCGAATGTGCCCAATACACTGATACTGAGCACTAATGAGGTGGGCACAACAAGCGCATGGCGAAGGATCCAGCAATTCTTCTAGCTGTTCGTGTGTAAGAGCCGCACACTCAGGTGTTCCGCACACTCATTCAGTTGGTAAGGCGAGTTGGGTAGTGGGTACCATGGGTAGGACAGGAGCCCGTCAAGTGGCCCATATTCTACGCATGCATGTCTCCGGCAGCTGCAGCGATGCATGCATGCCATCCTGAACTTGTGTGTTTGCCTGCTGTGGTGCACAGGCGACACGCATGATGCATGCGTGCCACGTATGCATGCATGCCATATACAACCATCTGGAAGGCCATCTGCGTGCACATACATGCCATGTGTGCACATACATGCCATGGTTTTCTGGTGTCATACATGCACATACATACATGCACATACATGCACATACATGCAGTGGTACATGCACATACATGCACATACATGCACATACATGCACATACATACATGCCATGGTTTTCTGGTGTCATGCGCTGCATGTCAGAAGCTACGTAATACACGTGCATCGTGCTTGTTGTATCTGAGATGTAATGACGTACATGGCTGACAGCTACCGTCGCCACTTGGGCTCTTAAAAGGGCTGCCCTCATAGTGCGCCTGAAGCTTCTGCTGCATGGAAGGTTAGGGGTGTTGTATTGTATTGAATGCCATACTGCACAGCACCGAGGGACGACAGGCCGATGCAAGCGTCAGTTTCCAGGGGCCAGGGAGCAGCAGGAATTAGTTTTTCTGCTTGGTTACGTCGGATATTCGAACCTGGGTCGCTAAGAACGGGAGTCACTTGCAGCACAATCCCCAATGACATAGGACAAAACCAGAAGGCTTCCTTTGGCAACCGGTAAAGGATGTGAGGCAAAGGGTTGCATTAGACTACGTTGGTGCTATGGTCGGGCACATGCTCGCTTTCCCTGTAGCTCTGAGAGGCCGGCCAGGGTTGCAAACCCCAACAAAGCACATGGATAACAATATGACTCTTGCTTGTTTTGGCTGGACATGATATGCGTACGTTGAGAGCATCGGCAGCAGCATCAGCACAGCTTGTCAGACACCAAACTGTGGGCAATCTATTGCCTGTGTCGCGGCTCATTGGTGGTACAATGGCCTGTTCCTGAGGTGGCTGAGGCGAATGTGCTAGTCATCCTATCACGTTAGCGTCGAGTTTGGTTCCATGCCACCGCCTTATGCCATTTATGAACACACCACAGCCAGACGCGGTTTCCAAGGCAGCAAATGGGGCACCAAAGCCAGAAGGCAGGATTAAACTCGAGCATTAAGTGATGTGCCTGTGACCTACAGTCATCTTGCTTCATGCTCTCGCGCAGGCCTTTGACATCTTTTCGCCTCTGGCACATGCCGCCCCTGTGCCCTAGCTCTAATTTGCTTTTCCAATGTCACCTGCTTGATTCTCTCTCGTCTCCCCCTACTCCTACTCAGGGTTGGTTAGCCGCTTGCCGTGTGGGTTACTGCCCTGTCCTCACCAGCCCATGCCCAACCTGGGCAGATTTTCACTTACGATCCTACATCGTTGGTATGCATATCCTCGTCTTGTGCATGGCTTGTATGGCTTGCTAGCGTTCATGTTCGTTGCATGGGCGCTGCTCAACCTCACTGCCAGCACCGGAGAGCAGGTGATTGCCAGTGGTCGTGCATGGGCTGTGCCAAATCGCTACGCACGTATGTGGTGCGACACACAGCACACGCATCTCGGGCAGCGTTTCAAAACACAAACCTTGTCCTGCCTGTGAAAAAGAAGGTGTCACGCACGTTACCGCATTCCGAATGTTCAACCCTTCTGCTGAAGCCGTGCTGGAGGCCAGATTGCGTCGAGGGTGGTCTTGGGCGGGCCCCAGGCAGGCCCGCTGGCGTCGGTCTGCCAGGGTTGTGCCAGGTCTGACAGGGCCTGCTACCGGTCATCTGCCAAGGAGCTGTTTCCGTCAACCGCATTATACATATATAGCCATCTCAAGCCCTGCAACATTCAACAAAATACAATTTTGAAAACAAGGCTAGGCCCTCTTGTCGACACCTGACGTCGGACAACAAATGAGCTTCAAACAAAGTCTTGCCGAGATCTGAAATGCGCGCATCTACCACGCTCGCTCTATTCCTGGCCGTCGTGGCGATCTCGGGAACTGCCGCGACTACATACCGCCCACCTCCAACCTGCCCCCTGGCATTGACCAAGTGGAAGATTTTGCAGGTAGTGCATGCTCATGAATGCTACTCAATCCATTGCCTTTGCTCAATAATTGAACAGCCTGCGTTTTCGGTCGTCATGTTTGTTTGCAGGACGCTAACTACCAGAGGATCGAGCAGGCCCAGAATGCCGACAACAACTACGATGGCACGGGCGTCTTCCCCAGCATGTCCCTGTTCCGCGTGACGCTGGCGCCTTGCGNNNNTGAGATGGGCTCTGACAAGTGCAACCGCATTATTCAAATCCAGGCCTTCTGCCTGTGGTCAACCAGGCCCCTCCAGACGTAGGATCTGGGCAGATGGAATGAACCTTTCTGTTTTGCAGTGCGTACCATGCACACCCACGCCAACGTGGACGAGCTCTTGTATGTTCTTGCTGGCGAAGTGTCTGCGTCGATGGCCTTTGCGGTGAGTTGATGTCACACTGTGCACGTCACACCTCGCAACGCCACTTGTCAAACCTGCACATACGTTTTGAAGTCCTGGGATTAAGAACAGGACAGAACGACGTTCAGTCGCTGACAAAACAACCCATCCCAACCTCACATGGTATACGTGGTATGGACTTAGGCTGCTGCTGCTAAAAGGCTTTCTTTGCTGGCCATGCTTTGCAGAACGGCACCATCTGCGAGCAACGGAAGCTGAACAAGGGTGATTCCTTTGCCTACCCGCGCAACCTGGTCCACACCGCTCGCAACCTTGACTGCAAGCGCTGGGCTCAGGTGTTGGGCTTTTTCACCCAGTTCAGCACCGGCACCGTCCAGATTGCTCCAGCCGCTCTCAACATGCCTGGCGGCCCCTTCAAGGCATATGCTCATCCCAACGAGGTGGAGTCCATCAAGGCTGCTGTCAACCCCACCACCCTGTCATTCGACCCTGTGGTACGTGGTTTCTGCGAACTCGAGCACTGGACAGCTTGCTATTCACAGGCCCATACGCCAGTCCCACTGCCAGATGCACACAGTTACAGTTATCAGGTATCAACTCGTCACCGAAATACCGCCACTAACTGTTCTGTATCCGCTGTGTGTTGCCTGCAGTGCATGGCGAGCTGCGGCTTTGACTCACGTGGGGGGCAGAAGGCCGTTCCCCAGTAACCAAGTCTCGAGCGTGGCCTAGCGGAACTGGCAATGCACGTAAACATGCAGAAGCTGCATCCAATGGTCTCAAGCGATCGACTGCTACTGATGCATTTTCAACTTTTACACATTTTCATGATAATGGGTCAGTTTCTGCTTCCAGTTGGCTCACATTGAGCATCCGATCGGCACACGTCGCCTGTTTGTGTGATAAGCGGCAATATCATCACATCATGTACGCGTCGTTCGTTTCATGAGCATGATTCTTTTTGGCACTAATGCTGTATAACTGTACATTTTTAAACGCTTTTGTTGCACAACGTTTGGTACAAAGACGTATTACAATATTCGCTCATATTCATA
>QAXH01006761.1:0-24471 GCA_004335635.1 Chloromonas sp. AAM2 | reverse complement strand
AAGGAGAAGGTATCCATCAGGAATAATGTCGTCTAGAATGGATGCAGGAGAGAGGCTGCGGTTGCGCAACGACGACTTGGCATTACCTCATGGAAGGGTGAGGGATTTTCAGGTGACAGGTCGGGCAGTGGGAGGGTTGGGTCAGGACAGGTGTCTGCCTCCCTGCTGGACCGCATGGAGTCGCAAAGCGCAACACAAGGAAGGGCTCTCTCGCGTCAGCACCCTCAACCCAGCAGGTCGAGGCTTGCAAAACAAATGAAGTTTGCCAGTTCTGGGACAATTTGGCGGGTTCATGTGGTGACTGTCCTTGTGTCCTGCTGTATTGACTGATGGGACCTGTTGTGTGGTGAATACTCGCTACGTTTCTTGCTGCGTGTGCTTTGGAAGCGACGCCCTTTGGAAGCTGTGCAGATACTGGCTGTTGTTGTTGTCTTTGCACACCTCTGTCCATGAGAGAAACGGAATTCAACAGTTCCTGTTCCTGTTACACTCAGGACTTCTTTCCCTCCCGACTCCCAGGAACCTGCACTGCTCTGTCTTGTGATCGCAACAACTGGAATTTTAAGTCCATTCTGTTCCTGTCCCCCTCAGGCTGCCCGTGAGGCCGCTCAGCGTGCGGAGTGGGAGCGCGAGGAGCGCCAGCACGCCAACAGGCTCAGGCTGGAGGTGCACAAGGAAATCAAGGTAGGCGGGGATAGACGTTCAGATAGATGTAAGACCTGACGGGCAGGAACGGCGCTGTGTTCTTGAACGGGAGACCAGATGACGGTCACGCTATCTAAGCTCAGTCTCCTGTTTCTACTTTCTATGTGCGCAACAGGCAGGAAATGAACGTGGATGAGTGCAAAACTCAACATTTGTGTGATAGCCTTTATATACCTGTTCATTTGTTGCCATGAATATGGCCATCATGCAAGTTGCTGTGCGTCTCCTGTTGTGGTGTGCACAGGAGCGTCAGGCGAGGGAGGGGGCCAGGGCGGCGGCCAGGGCAGCGGAGCAGCAACAGGCACTGAGGGCACTGACCAGCAACCAGGTGGGGCAAGGCGGTGCCTGGGTGCAGGCAGACAGACAGACAGGCAGACAGACAGGCACACAGTCAGGCAGATGCTGGCACATGCGCGGTTGGGTGGCGGTGAGGCAAGCATGTCCTGGCATGCCGCCCAAAACAACAAACTGCTTTCAATTGCATGCATGATGAAGCAAAGCCGTGATAGTGGGTCATGCAAGGCCACAGCACGCCCCTGCTGTTGTTGCTGTGGTCTGTGGAGGACTGCTGGGCAACCACCCAGCAGGGCTCATCAAGGAATTTTTCACATATTCTTACGTATACAGCCCATGCCTGGCACACATGCGTGCACGCACACACACACACACACACACATACTCTTCCTCTGACAAAATGTTGTTTCAGGTTGAGGCTGTGGCCCAGCGCAGCCAGGCCACCTTCGCCCGCCGCCAGGAGCTCATGGAGCTCAAGAAACAGGCCGCAGCACGCAGGTCCACAGTGCAGCAGCAACTGCTGGAGCAGGCAAGTGGGAATGGTGCAGCACAGGGGCCTTATATACAGTACTAGAGGCACATAACTGTCTGCTTTCAAAGCACAGGAGTCGTCACTTTACCTTTGCAGCTAGGTGCATGCTGGCCATGAACAAGATCAAATGACTGGGTGTGGGGAATGAGCACCCAGGCAGCACTTTGGGCATCGGACAGAGCATTAAGAGGCATGTTCTTCTGTAACCCGCAATACTGTTGAAAATGTGGTTGTCATCCCGTTGTACATCAATGCTGGATGCCGTTCACGAGAGCACCAGGGACAACAAAGGATGATCAGGCCACGTGGGTTGCTGAGGGCCAGACCAGCTACTATCTGCGGCTGAGGTCTTCTCTTGCTTAGATGTACATGGTATCGCTTCGCATGCCTTGAGGCTGGGGATAAGCATTGTCATGCGGCTGAGTGAGCATTGTTTGTGCATGGGCGTGGGCCAGGAGACGTTCAGGTGCACTTTGGGCTGGGTGCAGACCAAACCGCACGCCATTTTGATGGCGATGCTTACTCGACCATTTGTTTGCCTTGCGTTGTTTAAACACGTACCTTCAGGTGTACATGGATTGTGAGGCTGTGTGCGTGTTTGAGGATCACTTGTGTGCCGGAGGACGTGTGGTGAGAGTCGGTTGTGCGGTTGTGTGTCATGAGGTGGTGGCACTTACCCCTGTGTGTGTGGCGCGTGCAGGTGCATGTCGAAGTGCCGGCCGATCCCCAGCGTGTGATGAAGGGCACCGCAGCCCACATGATGCGGTTACAGCAGACACGGGATGAGCAGCATAAACCGCGTGACAGTGACTTCATCTTGCATGTCTCCCACCGGCAGGCGCCATCATGGCGTGCAGGGTTGCAAGGCTTGTAATCGCACATTTGTAAAACGCATCTGCAAATGTTTAAATGAGCACAAGTGATGGGGCACCTGTTTTCAGTACACTGCAGCAACTGTGTTGCGTGCGCAACATCATTGCACCAGGCTGGTGGATATGCGTAGCGACTAGGGATTTAGCGAGCCCGCTGCCCTACATCCACACTGCAGTGACAAGTAACCCCAACTCTGCCCTTGGGGCACAATCAACCCACTAGCTTTTGACCCAAGGGAAGACGCTTGGTATTCGTCTTTTCTCTGTTAGCCACATAACGCCCACTCGGTCGATTGTTACGAGGCAAGATTTCAAGTGAAAGAAAAAGCTGTTAGAAGCGTGCTGAGGCCGGAACGCCACAAGGAACTCACCAGCCTTGCTGACGCGGCTAGATTCCCGGCTAGATTCCTTTTCACCAAGATTTGTTTTTTGCAATTTGCGCAAGTGGTTGATATTTGCGTTGAACGTGCTTCCTGGTGTGCACTCCCTCCTTGTAAGAAGAAGCGGTATTTTATCTCTGACTACCTTGGGCGTGTGAGGAGTCAGCTTTGGACGGCTACTCAGCTAAGCTATCAATCTGCATTCTATAAGCAAGGGACTTTGCACCCTGATACCAGTGAGCTTTCTCGTAACTAACTCAGCTAGGTTCACGGTCAGCTTTACGATCGCACAGTACTGAGTGGAAAGGCAGCTATTAGGGTTGATGTACCAGGGCACCAGTGATCAACAAGAAAAAGCCGATAAAACTCTCCAGTGCCAATCTAAGGGACATCGTTGCTTTCAAGTTGGATCTCCAGGTGTTGACCTTCCCAGGTAGGCAGTTCAGGTTGAAAACTAACTTATCCCAATCCAGGTTGTGTAGATGCCTTCGTTTGACTTGCGTATACAAGCAAGCAGTATCCCGCCTGTTAGTATGCCGTATAGACCATATCTCATCCCGCAGGAGGCAAAATGACATTTAAAATGGTCCCGCAGGTCCCGAACCCGTACCAGAACAGTGATCAATGTAATTCCGTGCAGGCGTTCGCACAGCCGCTGTTGTTGAGCTGAAAGGCTATGTGAAAGGCATACCGTAGCCCTAGCCTGAGGTAAGAATATGCACAGTCGCAACAGGCTGTTAGGCTGCCCTGCCAAATCGCTGCTGTCAGGTGCGCACACGCGGTCTGGTGCGCGTTGTGCCATCGACGCAACACGCAGAAAGGGATGCACCGTATCCAGAGATTGTTGCTAGGCTAGCATCGGGCCACCGTACGTTTCCACAACGGTCATCTCAGGCGTGTAACGATGGTGCTGCAGAAGACAAAGATCACGACTGATGCCCTTGAATCCATCATGCCTCTGCAGACACGATCTGCCGACAAACCGGCAAGTATGCGCGCCTACATGGCTTTTCGACCATCGGTCAGTCTGTGGCTCTTGTTAGCTTTGTGGTCTCCAGCATCTATGGTGAGCAGCACATGGAACTGAAAGTTACAAATGCGTGCGTGAGTGCTGATGAAAGAAACAATCAACTCCAAGTCCTTGTGCTCTGCATATCCAGCCCCTAGGGTTGCAACTCAAATTCTGCCTGGACACGACATAGCACGCACAATGCGCGTATCACTTCTTTCCCTGGCCATCCCAGCTCACTGATTTCAATTCCAAGGTAGCCATCCTTGCATGGAAGCAGAGTTAGAACCACATTCCAAGGCTGTGCCCTCGCAGGCCCACTTTCCTGGCTTCACCGAACAAAGCATGGTCCAGCACCTTCACCACCAGGATAATGGCAGCTGCAGTTGGCCACGTGGGGGCCACAGGTGCTGTGGCACATTGCGCAGCCCGGGAGTGAGCCACATGGGGCGGGAGGATGAAACAGACCACTGCTTCCCGGGTGAGATGATCATGCACATGTGCTTTGGGATGCTAATAAGGCTCAGGCTGATAGTCTGGTTCTATCGCCCTTAGGCTGATGATCGGACATGGAGTGCAGCTGGCTGTGCCATCAAGAGTCTATGCCACTCAAACGCGACACTGGACTTTGTGCAGCTGCCTGAGTGCTGACCCCAGAGAAGTACAGGGGCGCTTTGGGCGCACATCAATGCATTGCCTTTGCTTGCAGGCTCCGCCTCAGACCACATGGTCTGCTGTGTAGACATTCAGAACGTGGACAATGAAGTCAAGTGGGTGCTGAGAGCACGGCAGGCAGGCATGTCCTTGGCCTGGCCGGCTACTGCCGGGAGATGTCAGCACCTTGTGACCCTGACCCATATGCTACATCAGGTCATGGTGTTGTGGCCTGTTGGCTGAGGCAGTATACCAGCCCAGACCATATGGCTGCAACACAAGCATGCACGAAATGAGAATGGGTAAGGCCCAAGGAACAAATGGATACGCAGCCGGCAGCGGAGAGAAGGGAGGAAAGACACACGCCAGGCTGCAGTGGAATTTTTCTCTGCCTTCTATACTTTGTGTGTGGTGCAGTGAGGACGATCCTTACGTGGCCCAGCGCAACCCGCTGTCCGGGCCCATTCGCCGCAACAGCCACCCCAGCAGCTACTCCTGGTGCGTACAGCGAACGCAGGCAGTGATCGGTCGTGCTGGCTCAGCTTGATTGAGAGGGCGTTCTCTGCCGTTTGCAGCATGCAGATCTATCTGGGTGCATGCGGATGAATGCGTACAGATCCTTGGTGCATTCCTTTGAGACTGCCTGCTGGTCCTGCATAAGACCGCCTATGGATCGGAAGGGTCGGTTTGTTCGCGGTGTATACAAGTATAGCGGGGTTAGCACGCAGGCAATCGGAGCGCAGCAGGGGACCAGGGTCTTGGAAAGAGAGCCGTGTCAGGAAGATCCCCCTGAAAGCATAAACATTGCAAGGACTTGGCCTCCTCAGCAGCAGGCGCTTCCTCCCCCGTTGCTTTGTTGCAGGTGCACGTGCAGTGAGACCATTTGTACCAGACAACTCAAGGTGTGCAGGGAATGGCGGGACACTCAGAACGGAGGGGCGTGCTCATGACAGCGCGGCAAGGGTCACAAAGTCATCATGAATCTGACGCTGGCAAGGGATAGGCATGCACGTGTTTGAAAGGGATATGTGTGCACGCTAGCACAAATGTGACGTGAGAACCTGATGTGATGCAGATTTCACTGATGTGTTGCACGGTTTTCATGCAGACTGTGCTTTTGTGTGCCTGCAGGGTCGCGTTGCTTGGGTGGGGCGACCGGGCAGGACCTGACGACCGGCTAACGGCTTGCACACTGACACTCTTGAGACTCTCGTGGCCCTGTGCGTTTTGTAACATACACTGAAAAACTTTTTTTGGAAAACACTTTTCTGTGTGTGTGTGTGTAAGTTATTCCTGTTGATGTGTGGTGGTCAATGGAGGAGATTTGGTACAGTGGCCCACCTGATGTACATTTGTAATTGATACATATGGCTTTGTGGTACGCAGGTTGCCTGCTCACGTTCTAGTGACAGGTGCCTTCCCCATGATCTTATAGTGTTTACAACATCGGGTCATTTGCGTGGACGTGCTTCCTGGTGTGCACTCCCTCCCTGTGAAAAGCCCTACCTTGCGGTGAAAATCTCACCACGTACCCTACCTTACCCTACCGCTGAGACATGCCTGAACTCATATCGTTCAATTTGACGTTCGACAGGAGATGCCAACAGGTTGCGACAAGAGTTTACGGCATCAATGTCCAACCTGATCAACCTGAAAGTTGGTGCAATCAAAAAGGCTGACAGCCCATCAGGCCGAAAACCCTTATTGGAGCACTAAACAGGAGCCGTGCTCAGAATGTCATACCTAACAGTAGATAGCGCAAACAGTAACGCTCGGTGTATAGTGGCTCAGCACGTCGTGCTCGTAAAGCGACTTGAGTCCGAAACGATGCCACGCCTTTTCCGATTCTGATGGTGTCACTACGGGCACGTCTACGACAACAGTCTCTTACTTTTGCTACGCCGATCGTACTATATTCGCATTGGAGGATCACTCATCAGCAATTGCATGGTTCCCGGGTTCCGTATCCTATGAAGGGAAGTAGAATAGTGGCAGTAGCTGATTGAGCCCTTTGGTCTTTGCGATGGCATTTGAGCCATCGGAGCTGGCACTGCAGCAGGTGCTGCGGTCTCTGCAGGCCGGCCTCTACGGTGTGAGCATGCGGCGAGGAGGCGCTAATCCAGCAGTTCGCCAGCTCGCCTTACAGATGCGCAGCGTGAGCGAACACATACCCATCATTCGTCATCTCTGCAGCCATACGCAGTCGCTAAATCGAGCTGCAGGCTCAGGCCTAGCTCAGCCAGCAATCAGATGCCACGCTCAGATCCCTAATAGCTCAGCCCCGCAAAGCTGGCACCCAGCATCCCTCTGCGCTCCTCGTATGAACCATCATGTCAGCTGCAGCAGTACCACAAGCTGTTCAAACACTTCCACTGCCAGGTCCAGCTGGTCACGCATGGCTGGCATGGCCTCAGCCCAATCCCATCATCGCATGCACACCTTAGCCAGCCGCCCATGTCAGATGCCTGCGCTCTCCATCTCCCGCGCTTATGGCGCAGCTCAAGGACACCATGCAACGTTAGTTGCTGGACCTTCCCAGTCATGGCAGGTGGCGATGAGGCGCATGCAGTACGCATGGAATGAATCACATGTCAGTTGGCCGTTGGTGCTGCCCACGTGGTGGCCTGCATGGGAGGCAGTATACCGCAGCTCCGTCAAGTGGCTACCCACCATGCCAGGTCAGTGATGCAACAGGATGCATGGCACATGGGTGCCCATCACACTCTTGCACATGGCATGGCAAGGCAACGCATCTTGCATGACATGCATGTTGCATGGCACGCTACAGGCTGCATGGCCCATCACATCGTACGGTGGCTTGCAGACATGCTGGCAGCTGAGCCCATTCAGCTTTCCTGATCGCATGCTCAATACTCTGACTCTGTATCAGTTGAAGCCAGTGGCTGGCCATACTGCACATCAGTGGCTGTGCTTCACAGCTCAGGACACTCGCATTGCTCCTCGCACAATGCCCAACAAAGCCATTGTGCGCAGCATGCATTGACCCCCATGCATGCTCAGTTCTCCTCACAATCATTTGTGAGCATCTTTCATGCATAGGCACCTCCATGTGCTATCTCTCCCATGTGCTGCGTTACTCCATGCAGGAGCACGCGCTGCCTACTTGGATGTGCTGAGTGCCCTGAACGTTGCGGGTGCGGGCGGGCGCCTGTTGACCACTGCCGCCCTCACGGCGGTGGAGCTGTCCAGGGCCACGGGGAAGGTGGCAGCAGAGGGCTTTGCTATGGCCATGCCTGCACATCTCATCACAGTCACGGAGACAAACAGTGCAGGTGGACAAGGCTGAGGGTGTGTGCAGCAAGTCTGATTGCAGTTATGAACATGTCCAATCATGTCAACAGCACATGAAATGGTGCCAGAAGAGACCGTGTGGTTGTGCCAAGCGGTGGCATGCAAAAGCAATATTCTGTAGGCGCAGTCTGGCAGACAGAATATAAGGCAGGCAGCACACAGTTTGACGGTACGTTAACAATGCATGCACTGGAGATGCAATTGGTCTACGTCGTGTGGTTGGCAACGTGCCCAGCAGTTTCCCACCTTGCCTTGGTCCAGCCACACCCTTCAGCTCAAACCCTGTCCCACTGCCTGCCCCTGCAGACAGCCCTGGCACGTGGGTGGTGTCCGCTGCGCTGTCATTCCTGGAGGCCGTGGCCAACATCACTCGTGCCATGTGGCTGGCGATCATATTTGCGCCCGTGCTTCTGTCAGCGCCCCTGGCTTTGCAGCTAAACATGTACAGGTGAGCTACCTCTGCGTGCGTGACTGCACGCTGTGCGTGGGTTTAAGCGCACAGCCCCTAAATGCTAGGCAAGACAAAAGACAAAAGGCAGGCCAAAAGCCGGCTACAAGGGCTGGTCAACATACACCTGCTGATATGGTTTTCAATGAGCACCCCGCTGCGCTTATTTCAGTACCCAAGCCAGCGTGCCTGGACACGTGCATGCGTTGGCCATGTTACAATTCGTAATTCAGCACGCCACAACGCTTGTGTATGCATGTGCAATCAAGTGTTGATCACTTTCTAATTCATAATTCCTAAGTCAGATCATGAATCATGACAGTTCCTTATTCAGCACGCCACTGAATGTCTTTGCGGTGCAGGGCTGAGTGGATGGAGCTTCTGCGTCGCACGCTCGAGGCTGGCGGCCCGGCCTTCATCAAGTGGGGCCAGTGGGCGGCCACGCGGCACGATGTGTTCCCGCCGGACATGTGCGCGGAACTGGAGATGCTGCACTCACAGGTTGGAGGGATGGAGAGAGGATGAGGCGGAGCGCGGGCGTGGGTGCAGCTCTGATGATGAGGGGGTCAGGGGACGAGGCAGTGGGCAGGCATCTAGGTTCAAATGCATGCCTTGGCATCGCACCCTGACGCAGGCATTCACAGCTTTAATTGTGAGGGTGGGCATCCAAAGCTCGGACCATACTGCACCACACAGCGCGGATGCAGCTTTTGGTGTTTGCCTCGTGAGGTTGTACCAAAGGGTAATGGCAGCACATGCTTGTTGGCTTCTCGTTGTACACCCAGTAGGTTGGACTTAAACGCGGCAAGCGTCTGCTGTGCACCTGATGCCGCCTGTACAACGTCCTTGCCGCAGGCCCCAGCCCATGCGTTCCGCCACACGCGGCGTGCCATCGCCGAGTCGTTTGGCATGCCCCACACGGAGCTGTTTGAGTCCATTGACAAGTCGCCCGTGGCCAGCGGCAGCATAGGCCAGGTGCACAGGGCCAGGCTCAGCGACAAGGGGGCGGCGCTCACGGGATTTGAACCAGGGCAGGTGGTGGCAGTCAAGGTGGGTGGGGCATGCTGCTGTGGGCCAAGGTGGTCAGTGTGGCGGTGCGCAAGTGGGCACAGGCAACTTATGAAGGCAGGCAGCCAACCTGTTCAGGCATGTTCGAGTTCCTTCAAGCGGCAGTTGACGGTGATTTCGTGTGTTTGCATGATCTGGCAGGCAATTTGATTAGTCCTAATCCCAATCCGTTGCCTGCCTCCCCTTCCTCTCATGTCTTGTCTCCCGCCACCGCCTTGCCTCTGCCCAGGTGCGCCACCCGGGCGTAGCCGACACGATCCTGCGTGACTTCTCCACCATGCTGTTCATCGCGCACGTCATGTCCCTGCTGCCCGCCATGGCGCATCTGAGGCTGGAGGACACGCTCAAGCAGTTCGCAGCGCCGCTCAAAGAGCAGGTGACCGGGGCGTGTGTTGTACAGGGTCCAGAATCACAAAGCCCATGCTAGTCCCACTTCAGCTTGGCAAGCCAGCTTGACAGGTCAGCCTACTCTTGCAGAAGGTGTAGGCACTGTGTTAATCTATTCACCATCCTCAAGCGGTGGGGTTTATATGAGTACAGCTCACACATACAAACAAGAAGGCTGAGTGAGTAGGCCAAGCATAGATACCCAATCACTGGGATTAGTGTCGCCATGCAGTTTTTGACTGACTGTTACATGCAATTGCGTATGCAGGTTGACCTGGCCCGAGAGGCATCCAACCTCCAGCGCTTCAACTACAACTTCCGTCAGACGCGCGCCGTGCAGTTCCCCGTGCCGCTGTACCCGCTGGTGTCGAGTGAGGTGCTGGTGGAAACGTACGAGGAGGGGGACCACATAAGCAGGTGGGGCCCTGGTGACCCGTAATGCAGGCGTGGCTGCATGGGAGTGGAGATGTTTCAGCCTCGTGACTCTATCTACTGACCGTGAGTCTATCTACTGACCGTGAGTCTACCTACTGACCGTAGCTGCAACGGGGGCGTGGGCGCATGAAGGGTTAGAAGCACTCAGTTGACTGTTGCACTTGATCGCTGTATGTCAGTGCATGCGCCGATGCGTCTGGTCTGCTCTGGTCTGGTCTCAGGTACATCTCCCAGGCTGACGGCTCGCCCATCAACCACCGACTGTCCATCATCGGGTCAGGGACCATGCTGCAGGTAGGGTACTGGGAGGGGCGTCACAAGCGGTGGAGCCTGCGAACGAGATGGGCAAGGAGGGGTCAGAGGGACACGAGGCCAAGGGCCGATTGCACATGCGGTCAAGGTTTACGCTTGTCGTTGAATGTTGGCTGTGGCCGCTATCACAAATGCAATCCAGTCGTGCAGAACAGCAGCGTTGCCAACCGCCACTAGACTAGTGCATGTTGTGTTGATCAGTCGGTAACACTACATGCGCAAGGCAGTGAGCAGGGTTTGTCATGGTGAAGAAAGCAGACACTGAGCGCCTGTGCATGCACCCCTTGTTGGTCATGTTCAGATGATGTTGATGGACAACCTGATCCACTCGGACCTGCATCCGGGCAACATCCTGGTGCGCCTCACGCCCCCGGGCGGCCTGCTGGGGGGCCTCTACTCCTGCCTGGACAGCATCAAGAGGTCACAAATGGTGGGTGGGTGGGTGAGTGGGAAATGCACGTCACCCACAAGGATTGCATGGCACCATGGCCACCATGGCAGTGCGTGCCGCGTGCACCATGTAAGCGTACTGGGGGTGAAAGCGAGACAACCCACGCTGAGTATCCACCCTGTAGCATCTTGCAAGTGCTGGGCGAGGCTGCCACCTTATGATGGCTTCTGCATTTGCTGACATGTTATTCGTGTGGCATTCACGCACGTGCTGGGCTTGAACGCATCCTTGCTGACATATCGTACAGACCATATCTCCTTCCCGCAATAAATATTTAAGTGTTGGCGGGTGCGGGGTCCAAGCCCCCATTTTTTGCCTTTTGCGGGAAGTTTGCGGGGAATTTTAATAGTTATTCTTGACGCTGCGGGAAATAAAACGCCTTGGCTTGTCGCACTGCGTCGCAAAACGACGATTTTTGCTTTGGAATGAGTAGCTGTGCAGCTCCTAGCAGTGTTATAGCATGCATCAAGAAGACAACCAGTCTGACAGCCATTCACATAGCCTTTCAGCTCAACAACAGCGGCTGTGGGAACGCTGCGCGAAATTATACTGAAGTCTGGCTGTGTCTGCGGGACGCCTGCGTGAAAAATCATCACTGTTCTGGTACGGGTGCGGGACCTGCGGGACCAGTTTTATTAAATGTCCCGCTGCGGGCTGCGGGATGAGATATGGTCTATACAGTACACCAGCACTTCTCCAGGTTCAACCACGTGAGCAAGATCCATGGCATGACATGGTGCAGACCTGCTGCCCGACCATGTCGCTGTATTCAGGCCTACCTGCCTGATGTATCTGTCCCTCCCCTCCGCTCGCCCTTCAGGTTAGCAACACCACCCGCGCGCGGCTAGACGTGCTCCAGCAGCACTGGCTGCAGCCTCAGATGGTCTTACTTGACGTGGGCATGGCCACCGAGCTCAGTGACGAGGACCAGGTCAACATGGTGGGGCTGTTCAGGAGCTTCGCAGCCATGGACGGGGAGGCGTGCGGCCACTGGACACTCAAGTTCTCAGGTGGGGAGGGGCTTGGTGGCGTCAGGAAGTCATCAGATGGCCTGTGGTTGAAGGCGTTGTATCATATGGCAAGATACAAGGCTGCTGCATGATAGAGAGTCTCCAGTCCAGTAGGATCTTGTGTGCTGGCTCGTGATGATGGCGGTCTTGTATGCATTAAATCTTCACTCCAGGAATCGCGTCTTGCGAACAGCAGCAGCAGCAGCAGCAGCAGCATGCCCCTGTCTACGACTCTCTTTATTCAATCCTCGGCAGCTGTGCCTGTTCTTGCATGATGCATCGCATGATGTGTACAGCATGACTGATGGCCTACGCAATGTCTGCCTGGTTGTTTACAACTGGTGGTGTTCTATGTATTGCAAACCGCAGCGCTGATGGCTTCAGCACCTGTCCTTGTATGCATGACACGCTTCACTCACTCCTCGTTTCAGTTCCTCGTGTGCTGTGCCCGCACAGGCAGCGAGCAGCAGTGCCCAGACCCACAGGCCTTCAAGGAGGCCATGGAGAGCACCTTTAAGGAGCTCAGGCGGCTGGATGAAGGCGAATCATGGCAGGCGAGTGGCTGACAGCCCAGACCCATCAACAGGGGACTGTCCATGCTTTAAAATGGCAATTTCTGCACACACAGCCTGGCATCCTCAAGCATTTGGCCTGCTGGTTGAGTCTCTGACAATGTTCGACCCTCACATCTGCCTGTCCGTCATAGATCAGTCAATGTCATCTCTATGTCTCACAATCTCACATTGATTGATCATACAATCCGACCCTCACAGTTCGACCCTCACAACTGCCTGCAGGACGTGGCCTTCACCAACAGTGCTGACTCGCTAGCGCACGTGCTCGAGCTGGTGAGGCAGTACCACGTGACGTTGCCGGGGCACATCTGCGCGGTGGTGGTGACCACCATGGTGCTGGAGGGCTGGAGCAACAAGCTGGACCCTACACACAGCGTGCTCACTCAGGTGCGGCGGGAGCGGAATCACAGGGTGGTGGTTATCGTGTGCCGGCAGGGGTGTGTGGTTTCCAATCACCTCAGACATGTTCAGGGCAGACGGTACAGTGTCTGTAGTCTTGGCTGCAGTGCTGCAGGTACAGCAGTCTGACGAACGCAAGCACAACAAGCAACGAAAGATGCATCTGTGCTGTCTGTGCAGGTTCAGAAGATGTTTGAAGCCACCAACGTGCCCTGGAAAACTCGCCTGGTCCAGACAGTGGATCATGTCATGCAGGAGGCACCGGATCAGCAGGCCATGTTGGACTCGTGACAACGTTCATCATGTGGACCATGTGGTTGCTGGAGAGACGTTTTCGTCAGTTCTTTACAGAGCTCATCTGCACGTGCTCAATTACAGAGGGATGTGTAAAGATTTCACCATGCATGAAGATGCGGAGCGTCCATGCATGGGAACACCATGCATCTTAGGCAGGTGCATCGACGACAGAGTTCCTTTATTTCGCAGCAGGTTGTTAGGCTTGAGTGTGCTAGAGCAGCTGAAATGGCAGCCATGTGGGCTGGGTCACAAGCGGAGGCATATTGACCACACCGCTTTTTGATAAGTCAGTTTTCGTTCGTTTCTGCTAAGGAGGTGCTTAGAAAAGTAACCCTGGGCTTCAAGAACTAAACTTCACATGCACACTAGAGTATAGGCATGCGTGTCAGATTAGAACTCATGTGCATGGGTTCCTGTCTTTACTTTGGCTGGTCATGGTGCATGTTACAGACAGTAAATATTAGGTTTTGTTTAACGCAGTTTGTTTACTACTTTGCAGAGGATGTACTGCAGGCATGTGCGTCAGTCCTGACATACATTTCATTGGGAATTTGTTGGGGACTTTCAGGAACAATTCTTTGTGCTGCAGCATTCCTTTTTAGTCGGCGCATGAGACATTGGCTGCACATGGCAGCAGAGCCTGCTACGTACAACAGTGCTTGTGCACTTGTCACCCACGTCTGGTCTTCATTGCATGGCAGACAGCACTGCCCATGTCTCAGTTTGCATGGACGGCTGAGATTATTGAAGACGATGTAACGTCTGGAGTCAGTGTGGCAGTTAGTCGAGATCCGTAGAACATGACAACAAGGAGGAAGGAATCCATGCGCTTTCCGCCTCATTCACAGCCTCAAACATGTCATGCCCCGTTCACACTCAGGGCCACGCTGTCAGGTTTGGCCAGGCTTCCATTGCTTCTCATCTGAACGGTTTGGCACCCTGATACACGCTCGACGCACAATTCAACATGTTCTCACGCTTTACAGAATCTCACACCAGAATCTCTGGTGTTCCAAGATGCATGAGAGAGCGTTCAGCAATACAGCCCGACACTGTACGTGGGCACGACCAGACCCAGGAGCCACCCCGCCATGCTGCACGTCGCAGCTTACTACTGGCATGGATATGCACACACAAAAACAATTGCTCAGTGCCGTCTACAAATACGAGCCCAGTAGCGACCCGCACGTACCTGCCCCAGAAGCTGCTGTTAGAAAGGGCATGGCAGTCTGGAGTTATTGTATTTGTATTTGTATACCCGCGTGCTGCCCGATTCTCAAGGACATACAGAGCTCTGATTGTGGGGTGGGCGCACAGAACGCAAAAAAAAAGTGCCACTGTGGATGTATGTCAGCCCATGCACCGAGGCTGGGTGGTGGTAATCAGCGTTAAGCTGCCACTTAACCCAGCTTCCGTCAAGAGGGCGAGGTGCATGAGTGAATACCATCACCTGGTAGTGATAGTCTGGCAAACAGTTACAACGGTATGTACTTGTATTTATTGCTAGCAGACCAGGGAAGGACTCCAGCCCGTCCAACCTACAAGTGCAGAGAATTACGACTTGAATTTTGATTGCCACTCAGGACCTGTACTGGTTAGGGAAGTGGTCAAAGGACGGACAATGGGATAGGGGGTGCCACCCGTCACTTGACTATCACAACGGCAAGTACAACCCTGCCTCATATGCACTGGCAATGCAAGCTCAAGCCCGCCCTGACATGCACCTGCCCCAGCTGTGCCCATGCCTCACCTCCATCATTGACCTCGCCAGCATGCAACAACCCTGGCCAGCATGCACCAACAAGTGTGGCCTGTCCGAGAGCAGGCGACCGAGCCATTCCTGCGGCTCAATCCTAGGCTGGTATGGTCTCGGTTGAGAACTTATCCCGGTGATGAGGGTGATGCCAACGCCACAATGCATGTGGCCGACCAGCCCTTCCTACGTTCATGTACCATATAAGAATATTGACAAGCAGGAAGTAATGGATTCGCATCAGAGTGTGGCCAAAGCGTCTGGGCGGCCACGCCCTGATGCGAAGCCATAACGTCCTGCCGGGCAAAACCTTATGTGGTACATGAACGCAGGAAGGGCTGACCGACAACATGCATGGTGGCATTGGCCACATCTTCAAGGGCAAGTTTACAACTCAGCCCAAGATCAACGCAGTGTTTGGTCAGTCTGTAGTCCAGCGCCCACCTATGGACACCCAGCCACGGCCTGACAGACACCCAGACAAGTCACCGTACCAGATCATCTATACGACATAAATTAAGACAAGACAAGCAACGGCAAAACAAGAGTTGTGAGCAACGTCGCTTTTGATGCCAATCTGACGGCTGGAAATCTAGGATGGCGGCAGTCACCATGCACAAGTCTGCGTGCAAGACCAGCCCGGCAAATAGGTAGAGCATACCCTATTGGCAGATTGGGAGCAGGTTCCGTGCCTGCTAGGCGACCCTGGGGTTTCGGTACCATATGTGTAGGAGCCTGGCTGTTCACTCTTCCACACAGCGTCGCAAGTCGGCAGATACTTCAGCAGCCGGAGAGCAGAGATGTGCAAAGATCGAAGGCAAAACACTCATGATGTCAGGGGTTTGAAACGGCTGCGTTGCGGAGGATGTCAGGATATCTCACACTTATTTTTGGTGGGCTTTCCGAGCCTTTGGGCAGACCAGCTGAATAGCTGGCCATACAGAATGCAAGCGCGCATGCAACAGCGTGTGTCCGGCCGCTCGGCCCCGGCTGGGACTCTTGCCCAGCAGACTCTGGCGCTCCGGCCAGTGTGCAGCCGTCGCGTGCGGGCATGCACCAGTGTTCCTTCCACTCCAAACCCATGCAGCACATCGTACCGTGTGTTGACCGATACACTCCCTAGCCATGGACGCCGGCGGACTCACACCATTAGCAGATGCCAGGCGCAACAAGCCTCTCAGCATCCTTTTCCTGAAGAAGAGGACTTTGATCTACTCAGCAACAAGATCAGTGACGTGACTAAAGAGCTTAAAGAGGAGCTACGGGGCTGCAGCATCTACCTCACTGGCATGATGGGCAGTGGGAAATCAACAGTAAGCACAGCAGTCAGGTTTACACTAGGGTACACACATTCACGCATCAATATTCAATCCATGCATTATCAACACTGCATGATATGAAGCATGCATGGCCATCAGGACCTGCCCCATCTGCAGCACTGAAGGCAGATATCCTGCTTGCATAGTGCAACCTGTGGCTGCCTTGCATGTCCCGGTGGCCTTACATGCAGATGCCAGATGGCCGTTGCCTGCTTCTACCCCATGCAATTTTCATCAATGCAGCACGTATATGCAGCATGCAAGGCATGTATGCACATGAACCAGTGGCCATGCCTCGCAATTAAGTAACCGAACAACACGCTCAAGACCAGGCCACGAGTGCAAGCAAAGGCCAGCAGTTGCCACAGGATTGTCACTTCCAGACATTCACACCTGCACCAACACGCACACCCACATGCATCCAACCATGCATATGCAACGTGCACATGGACACCCACATGCACACGCGCAGGCACACCCACATGGACACCGGCATGCGTACCCACATGCACACCCATACGCACGCATGCATGCAGGTGGGCAAGATGTTGGCCAACACCCTCAAGTACGCATTCTTTGACACGGACGTCATGGTGGAGATGGCGCATGAGAAGAAGCCCGTGGCAGCAGTGTTTGCAGAATTTGGGGAGGACTACTTTCGCAACTGTGAATCAGAGGTCAGGCATTCATCAAGTTAATGCATGCTTCGCAAAGTCTTTTGTGGTCGCATCAACAGCTCTGGTGCGCAAGCTTGTGATTTGGGCGTCTGGTTTGGCTGCCAAGGGTCGTCATATCATGCATGCCAACATAGGCTAGCAGACTGGCATACATGGAGTTGCAAGGCAAGCAAGGCAGCCAGGCGGACTGACTGCTGCCAACGGTTCGGTCCGTCGCAGCTTGCAGCACTATCCCTGATGAGCCATGGAACTGGTGAATGTTCAGTTTCCAGGTTTTCATACAAATCCGGCCTCGAGGAAGTGCAGTAAATCCCTCAACCACGCCGGGGCTTGGTGAACCATGGCTGACGCCACCCACAGCACGCATATGCTCCGCCTTTACACGCTACGTGAATGTGCTATAGGTGTATAAGCTCCGAGTGTCCACCTGACTGACTGTTCATTCATATACCTGACGGTCTTGAATGTAGCTGATGCTATGTACTGCGTTTCCGCCCTGCATCCGTCTGACCGCCCCACAGGTGCTGAAGCAGCTCGCCCCGTACAAGAACCTAGTGGTGGCCACAGGTGGAGGTGCCGTGATCAAGCCCATGAACTGGAGCTACATGCACGCGGGCGTGGTGGTGTGGCTGAACGGGCCCACGGAGCTGCTGGCCAAGCGCGTGGCGCGGGACGGGATTGAGAAGCGGCCGCTGCTGGCAGCAACCTCACCTGCGGCGGCCGGGGCAGCCGGGGCTGAACGGTGAGCGCATGCACTGGGTAATCAGGCAGAAGAACGCAGGAGAGGGTGCACGTGAACTGAATTGGAGTAGTAGCGGTGAGCACAGAGACTAGAAAGTCAGACAGAAGACCACAGAGAAGAATAGACGGAGTGTGAACAGGGCTGCTGGTGGATGGCCAGGTATCGGCTTGAGAGGTCGCTTGTGCATAGTCGCATTCACGGAAACCGGACGTGGGGTTGACGGTCGCCGTCTCCAGCGATTATGGTCATATTTCTCAGAACAACAGGCGAAAAAACAGCAAAGGCAACAAAAGGCAAGGCAGAGGGAGTGGTGATGTCACGAGGTCAGAGTCGGCTATGAGAATGTCCGTAGCAAGCGGCTTAGGCAGAGGCAGGTCTGCAGCATGCAGTGCATGCCCCGGGTGACGCCTGCTTGTTTGCTGGGTCAAGTTGCCTGGTCAATTGTTTGGTTGATAACAGATAACACTAGAACACCACCTTGATATTGTTGCATTCTGTTTCTCTCCGAGTGGCTCTTGTTTTACTGCGAGTGACATGACTTCCGCTATGATCAACTGACCGGTACTCAATCATGCCTGTTCTACGGAGCGCAGTGCTGCATCTGAGGAGGAGGCCCTGTACATCACCGCCAAGGCAAAGCTTGACACCCTTCTAGAGGAGCGAACCAAGTACTACGAAAACGCAGACCTGAAGATCTCCTTGGAAGGCTACGGCCTGGACGCGAACAACGGTGCGCCCTCCGCCGTCGTCATGTACCGGCTGCTGTGCGCCCTTAGGGAGAAGATCATGGCCACCAAGGCGGAGCGGGAGAGCAGGAGGAACTTCACCATTGAAGATGCGGGGGATGTGCCCACCATGCGGGTCAAGCCACCCCTAGGGGAAGAAGACAACGGGGCGGCGGCAGCATAAGTCGTTGCTACTTAACAGTAGCTTAGCCGGTAGATGCTGATCTCTCTTACAGTGTTGACCCTATTCTTGACTGTTCCAGGAAGTGGACCGCGTGCTGGGCTGAGCCGTACCAGTACAACCACCACTCCATGCCGGCACATTAGGGAGGGCATCGTCCGAACCTGCTGGCAATAAGTTCTGCTAGCAGTTAACTCGGAGATGGGTTCTCGGGGTGACCTACATTAGGCGGCATGTGTCTAGTGCCCAATGAAGCGCTGCGGCTGTCTCAGTCGGGGGTTGGAGGGCTTGGCTACCTCCCCAAGGAGGCGGGTGGCCAAATGGGGCTCAGGTTTTGATAAGCTGTAATGGCTTCCATTCTTGCCTGCTAGGTGTACCACAGCACAGGCTGCTTGCTGCATGAAGCGGCCTCTTTTCCCAGCATATATTCTTATAATGTTCCCAGAATACACCCGTCCAACCTGCTGGTGAAGGGAATTGCGACACACCGCGATAGTAATGGTGGTGGTCACCCTTTGAGGTGCTATCCTGACCGCAAACCTTGCGAATATCACATAATAGCAGCAACTGCACTGACCAGTGTTGAACACTCATCATTACGTTGAGAGCGGCAGCAGCACTCTGCAGGCTGATCACAAGGTTCCGGCCTCAGTTGCAATGTTGCACTCCATGTGACTGACTTTCTGACCCTCAATGCCCTCAGCTATACAGTAGCTTAGCTGTAAGAGGAATGGAAAGGGCAGCAACCACCATTTGCAGGATGCATTAGAAAGCGTTCGGCACTGCAGCCCAACAGTGTACCCTGCAGAAAAGAGCGAGGTTATGCTCTCATGATGCTCTCACCATGCTCTCATCTCTGAGGTTATGCTTGCCAGTCAAGCCACATAAAAAGTATCTTATTCCTCTGTGGCAACAGCGCCACTTGAAGGTGGCCAAATCACTCTCTGGCGGATATCACTTATGGTAGGTGGGCTCAGATGCACCGCGCAAAGACGCTAGCAGGCTGACCGTGACATCTGTGCTGTATGCAAGTGTGGCGTGTGATGGCTTTGATCCATGAGCATTGATTGACCAGCCATCAGACCAGTTATGAGAATGAGAACAAGGGGGGGACGAGCTCTCAACCCCTAACGTCCGCGCTCTTAGTGAGTGCCGCAGTCGCCACATCACCAAGCTCGTGGACGAATTCAGGACCAGCAGGCTGCATTATGGCACGGATGAAGAGCTGTTGGGCGTCTGGAGTATCAAGCTTCAGCGCCATATCCGGGGGCTGCAGCTGCTGCTGAGCATCCGCGTCCCAAGCTTATTAGGCGGGACATCAACTCAGCACTTCACATCCGTCAGCTGGCCAGAGCGCAGGAGCGCCCTCTGCTGTACCGAAGAGGGCTGCACCCTGGGCTGGGATTTATGTCTGCACAATTGCTGGTAATGATCGCAGGCCAGAGGGTTATCTATCAAACTTTGCAGGCATGAACTCTCTGGACAATCTACAGTTACAGATAGGATCAATCCTGCATGGCANNNCCTGCATGGCATCTGCCTGGATGATTGCACATCTACCGTGCCGGTAGATGCTGATCTCTCCTACAGTGTTGACCCTATTCTTGGCTGTTCCAGGAAGTGGACCGCATGCTGGGCTGAGCCATACCAGTACAACCACCACACCATGCCGGCACATTACGGAGGGCATCGTCCGAACCTGCTGGCAACAAGTTCTGCTAGCAGTTAAGGTTCTCGGGTGTGGCCTACATTAGGCGGCATGTGTCTAGTGCCCAATGAAGCGCTGCGGCTGTCTCAGTGGAGGGGTGGAGGGCTTGGCTACCTCCCCAAGGAGGCGGGTGGCCAAACCACTCTCTGTGGACACGTGTGAACTGTCCAAGGTTGCTTGCAAGTTGTTATCCAGTGAACCGGATAATAGATTGCGGGCCACTCTCACAGCAAGAAATCGGTAAAAGGACACACAATTTGTAATTGTCGAGCGCCTGCTTTGGCCTCACTGAAACCCTTTTTGTGGCATGGCAGACGTCGCGAACGTGGCAGCCTCGGACGAGAGAACGCAAGCAGCAACTAGCGCCAGCTACTCGGCTGAAGTGCCAATGACGCACTCTGCGCAACGACGGTCATGGAGGCAGCTTGGGTGGAGCTGCTGGCAAAGCATGTGCCATGGTGAGAGCCCTGCACGCAAGAACCTTGGCAGGCGGGCTTGTGTGACCAGAACCACAGCACCTGGGGAAGTAATTGCATTGCGTGTAGCATGTGCCAGCTGGGCCTGACTCTGTGGCATGCACCGCAACTCCTTAGCCTTGCATGTCCCTCCACTGGTGTCAGAGCCTCAGCACTTCGACCCTATACACAATGTGCAGCGCACAGCCATAACATTGTGGGGTCATTGAACATGTGCTGATATTGTACCACTGGCAAGGACAGACAACCTGCCATGCCGTTAGCAGCATCCACTGCTGCCTGGTGGGGCATGTGCACGCACACATTCACGCATGTCCATAACTGGCCCTGCTCGTCTCTTTGTGCAGCTTGGGCATGCTTTGACCGTGTGGCGGGGTGGCTCCTGGGTCTGGACGTGCCAAAGTACGAATGGGCCATCCTGGAACATCGGAGATTGTTGAGAGAGGTATGTGGAGCATGCTGAACCGTGCGTGGAGCGTGTACCTACGGCTCTAAACCAGGCTCAGACAACAACTTGCTGAAACTGGCGCATCTGACGGCGCTCAACAAGCCTTCAATATGCATCAGGATGTGGATTGTCGGACTCGTTAGGCTTCATGTGAATCCCTGTCACCTGGTAACAGCAATAGTACATAGCTTAGAGAGTAGCGTAGCTGTAATAAGTGGTGAGGAACGAACCACGTGCAGCAGTTTCTCACGAATATCAGCATGGTGGTTTAAGGGTGATACCTTGGGATGTACCAACATTCTGATGTTACATCAATCATCTGCGTGCTCGCTGTGCTGCAAGCACTGCTTAACTTCCCACCCTCACCACCCTGTTTGGTTGCGTGCCGGGTGGTGGCTCATGCAGGCTTCCCTGCTGTCCCTTCGTAGGCTTTGCGGAGTGCTGTGTGCTAGCTTTGCCTGGGTTCTTGCTTGCTTGCTGTGGTTGTTTGTGTTGGCTGTGCCGTTTGTTTCTGTCGAGCTTGTCACCTTTTTCCCCCCTTGTTTACCCCAGTGGCTTCTGCTGCGGCACGCCACTAGGAGATTGATGTAATGACCCACCACCTTTCATCTGTGTCTGGGTCATCAGTCTCCTGGCAGCCATTGGCAGCTCACTTCAGAGTAGTCACCCTCAACCACCATGCAATGAGTGAGAACAGCTAGAACTGATAGCCTTACCCATTTGTGCCTTGATGACTATCCATGCCTGCCATTGCTGGGGCATGCACACACCACACGGCTGTCTCTGTGCTCATGTCTTGTGATACAGGAGGAGGATGCGGTTATGAACGGGTCAGGAGTGCGGCAGCAGGTGAGACGTTTCCCTTAGGACACATTCCCCGTAACGTGTTCATGTAGTAACACTCTCCTTTCATCTGACAGCATTTGAATGGCGAGTGTGTGAAGGAAGGGAGCCGCTCGTGGCTGGGATGCATGCACGACCCCCAAGCATTAACACAGCTCCTCGCTCCGTACCATCAAAGTCTTTGCAAGCTTTATGGTACATGCTTTTATGGCTGTTGCCCCGGTGATCCAACCGCATGCTGGACAAGCCCATGCCTGGTATTGTCATGTAGTGGCCGTGAGCCCGGTGTGGTCTGCTACTGCTTACTGTTCGCAGGCCAAGCAAGCAGACGCATTGGAATGGCAGGGGGACGGTTCCACACATCCAACGGACGCACCCAAACGAGTGGCCATGGCAGGCTATACTGCCGGAGAGGGCAAAGGGCAGTAAACAACGACGCACTGCTACAGCCAGTGCAGAAGACCATGTTCTGATTGTGATCAGTGGGTGGTGAACAGTGCCGACTAGGTGGCATGGAAGATGTGCGCTGCAGCAAGGGCTGTGCGCTGCTGTACCTAACAGCTAGTGGGTGGCTCCTTGCGCATGTTGGTATGCAAGATACTGCGCTGTGCCTCACATTCTCCCTTGGTCTTCTTGCCGTTTTGATACGATGCAAAAAGCTTTGTACAACACTGGTTCAAGTGGTACTCCCAGGACTGTCCCAGAACTTGCAAACATCCTTTTGGTTTTGTTTACATGGGTAATCACGGTGCTGCCTGCTGTCAGGTCGCATCCAGAACACTGACACATCAAGGCTTGCATTCCTTTTGGTTCGTGCAACCATACCACTTCACAACCACTTTGTGTGTGTGTGCAGCCGCTGTTCAGCCGTTTATGTCATACAATTCTGCTCCTTGTGTATTAGTCACAGCTCTGCTGCGAGCTACTGGGTTGCTGTGATCTGGTTTCTTTACTGGGATCAATTCTTATTATGATTGTGACATGGTGCTCGATGGCCATGCCTGCACCCCGTTTGGTTGTGTCTTTACTATCGTTTGGAACTCATGTTTCCCTTGGCTGGCTCAGTGATGACGTGGCAGCGCTCAAGTATGAGGATATGCTGCAGGACAGACTTGATAACGCACTGAGGCAACTGACCCCCATTCATTACACGTGTCATCTTGCAGGTCTGCATCACTTCAGACATGGTTATGAAGGTGGCCAACCTGCTGTATGCTGTGTTGCATGACGCAAAAGTTGAGTGATGGTTGGCTGCTTTGTCTGCTATCCGACCGACGCCTATAATGTGTAAATTCCACCAAAAACAAATGAATGTATCAAGTGTGAGAGAGAAAAGCGTGCCAGGGTAGCTGAACACGTGGCTGGTATGTCAGCCATGTGGGCTGGATCACAAGCAAAGGCTGGTCATGCTTCCAAAGTCACAAGAGGGAGGGACTCCAGCCCATCCAACCTACTAGTGAAGAGGATTGCGACAGACATCAGGTCACACATCACACACTAATCAGGTCACATGTTGCAGTGCCCAGTGCCCCTGATTTAAACCCGTTATTAACACCAAACAATGAATGAGCACCGACACGAGCATTCATTAGCCTGGCCACACTGCCTATGGTGGCTGTCCGAGTTCTTTGGATGGAGCCACTGTAGTACGTCTCTCTCCAGAGAGATGTATATAACCAGTCAAGGCTAGAAGGGTAAACCTTCGCAGACCTTCCCCACACTGGTTAACACCTAACAAAGATCGCACCTTGCTTGACGAGAAGTGGGCATATCAAAGATCGCACCTTGCTTGACGAGAAGTGGGCATATCAAAGATCGCACCTTGCTTGAAGAACGAGTCAAGTAAAGGACATCAACAGGACCAGCACAAGAACGTCAACTCAACTGGTGCTGCAGTAAGTGGTAGATCTGTGACTGAGAAATAAACATGCTGGATATTTCCTCCCTCCCACGGTGGCTTGATGTCATGCAAAGCCAACTGTGCCCAACTGGGCAAACTAAGTGAAGGGTCAAGTCACTGGTTGGTGTGCTGTACCAACCATTGAATGGATTAGGCCCCAGCTCATGACTGACTGCCTTTGCATGCATGCGGAGCACTGGCTCGCTACCTTTTGTTGATTCCGCACAGTTGGGCAGCTGCCTGTTGCATGACATGATGGACAGCCAGTCACGTGCGCCGCCACCCAAAGCAACCGGGCCCTTGTTGCGGGACCTTGCAGCCAGGGTGCCATCTCCTCGGCAATTGTGCCGTTTGTATGTCCACGCAAACCACATGCCCAATCATTGTCTAAGAGCGCAAGATGCATGTGGGTCCGCACGGTTGTCAAGTTCATGGTCTTCTGTTGCCAAAGTTTTTCTCCATCGTCATGATACAACGCTCTGTAACCTTGTCACTACTACAGCGTGATCAACATCTGGAGCTATGCTGCTAGGATTGATGGTGAGCCCCGCCCCGAGCC
>QAXH01006760.1:36657-48100 GCA_004335635.1 Chloromonas sp. AAM2 | reverse complement strand
CGTGTGAGGAGTCATTGAGTATAACCTACAGGGGTCCAGTGCAGCTGCATTCTACAGGTCGGGGGGAAGACTAGACTGTAAGGTATATATAAGCAGTCCTGCTGCCTGCCCTGATGGGTTCTACAAAGTGCTTACAAAGTGCTCTGCGTCCTGTACACAGTCATCGCTGGCAAGTCACCCATTGCAATACAGGCGATGCGTTGCGTGTGATGCCGTGCCCTGAGGTGGGGTTGTGCATCACTGCCCGGCTTTCGTGACCAACGCTAATCAGCGTCCATTATCTTTCCGTCTCCATTCCTTTGTGTTGATCCCAGGCCCATGACCGTCTGCTGCTGATTTCGGAGGCAGCACAGGGCGGCAACGCACCGCGCACGGGCCGCATGGCGGACGGCGCTGCCACACAGTATGAAGCCGGTGCAGCGGCATCAGCCAGCGAGCTTCAGGTGAGTGAGTGAGTGAGTGAGTGAGTGTATCCTTACATCTGTATCGTCAGGTGAGTTAAACACAAGATGGCTCAAGCGTCACATACAACACCGTATTGCATGCGGTGTGCACGTGCACTGCTCATCCTGTCGCCTGGACGTTAGTGCTCCTGGGTGCCCTGCGTATGCCTTATGCATGTCTTGTTCGCGCCCTACCAGCGCCTTTGGGCATCCACGACATCAGCCTGCCAGCACTTGTCTGTTCCGTGTGGCGAGGGAGTCGGAATGCCGTGTCTCGCAGGTGTCGCATCTGCTGGTGCCGCATCAGTACGTGGCTTGCAGCTGGCCAGTCTGCCACGTGTCTGTGAGCGCCAATGGAGTGGACATTGCAGTTGCAGGCCGGACAGGGATGGCGCTGTACAGCCGAACTATGGACAGGTACGCTGAAGTGGAAACTTTGTCTCACCATCACTTGCATCACGATCACAGCCATGGGCACCGACAGCACTAACAGCAGCAGCTGCAGCAGGCAGACACCATCGGCACATCAAGCCGCTGGGGCCGTTTGGCAGGGCACACTGTTGACGCACGTGGGTGCGCTGCACTTGTGTTTGCGTGATCGTGGCTATGCCCGCTGGTGTTGTTGATCCAGGTGGCGTTTGTTCGGCGACGTGAGCCAGGAGCGGCGCCTGTGCTGTACTGCGCTGGGCTGGGTGGGGGACGCGGTGGTGGCTGTCACCCGCCCGCCGGGGGCCGCACAGGCGCGCGCGGGCAGCGCAGGGAAGCCCCGGGGCGCAATCACAGGCAACCAGCTCCTGCTCTTCCCCAAGTCAGTGCCTGAGCCCTCCCTCGTACGCACTGAACTAAACAGTATTGTTCTTACTCTTAGTTGACTGCTTGCCTGTTCCAACGCCGTCCAGACCAATTGCATCCTCTCTGCGTTGCATGCCTCTGCCTGGCCGCTGCTACGTTCATGGGCACCTTCATGTGGTGAACGGCCAGCTCCCACTGCAACACACGCATGGCCAAGTACACACAGCAGCACGTGACATTCAATGAACACACGCTTTGTGCTCTGGGCTAGCAACCCCCTGTTCCTTTGCGGCTGGCCAGCCACCTGCAGTGGATTGTCCTGCTGCACCCGTATGCACCCCTCTGCTTTGCCACATGCGCTGCAGGCACCATCTGGACATGGGCTCGCTGCTGTGCACCTTCCCCCTGGCACAGGCACCCACTGCCATGGACGTGGTGGGGAATCACGTGCTGCTGGCCTTTGGGGGCCTGGACATTGCAATGTTTGAGGTACGGAATCAAAGGCACAGCATCACCAGTAAGCCACTGCCAAGGTCAGCGCAGCCCCTGGGATTTTGGGTTGGTGTTCTGATTTACAATGTCAGCACAATCCCACAAGTATTACTATCTTTACACAGTTTTCTGTTCCCTAACAATGCCCCAATGTTGTCCACACAGCAGAACAGGTATGGATCCGCTTGCTTTTGCTGCAGGCTATCTCAGGCGCCTGCACAAGGGTAGTTTTGCCGTTTCCTTTCAGCATTTCTGCAATGCTCAAGTACAGCCATGTTCCATGCCCATTGCCGTGTGCTGCTCCTCTGGCCAGGTGCGCATCAGTGGGTCGGTGCGCCCGAGCGGCTCACCCTCTGCCTCACTGCACCTCGTGCGGGACATCTCAGTGGTGGACGTGGGGCAGCCGCTGGTGGGCGCCACGCTTATCTCCCACAAGCAGCCGTTTGGTGCTGGATTGCCCGCCCCGGCCCCGACCCGCTGCATGCTCCAGCGCTGGGGCGGGCTGCTGAGCGTATTGGACCTCGAGCGCGGCAGCGAGTTGGCCCTGGGCTCGGACATAGAGGCGTACTGGGTGTGCGACATGGCCACTGGCAGGGGACTGCCGGCGAACGAGGACAGCGCGCAACAAGCAGGTGGGAGACGCCATCAGTCTGGTCAGGGTGTGGAAAGGCAGGTCAGGGCAGTAAGCGCATGCTAAGGACCAGGTCAAGTTCACCGGTACCGTCAGTATCACCATCAGCGGCATCAGTGACAGTTCATGTGTCTAGTGGTAGGGCTGATGGCACAATGCGTGCGTGCCATGTGTGCACGTGGTTTGGTGGTCACGGCCCAACAGAGGCAGTTGCTTGCGCCGCTGGACAGTTGCATGGCCTGACGAGTTGCTCCTGTGGTGCCTGCTTCTTCAGGCCCCAGCGAGGTGGACATGCCCTGGTGGGGCTACGGGCCGCAGGGCATGCAGCTGTGGTTCAGCTCGATCTTGTTTGGCCCCGCCAGCCCCTCGGCCGCTGGGATGGGCACGGGCCAAGGGCCGCTGGCGGGCGCGGTGTGGGGCCGGCGCTCCTCAGGACTGGGCGTGGCCAAGCAGCAGGACCTCGAGCTAGAGTTCGACTCCGAGGTGGGCTTTGTGAAGGCACGGGTTGATTGCATGTGTGGATTGTATTTTTAAGGCAGTTGATTCTGTGGCAGGCTGCTTGGCTGCAATTGAACAACAGTCTAGTCAACGCTGCTGCCTTCCCACACCAAGTATGGAGCTCTGAGCGATGACACCGAGGAGCCATTATTTTCGTTAGTGTTTGTAACGGATCTGATGACATTGGCTGCAGGAACAGGCTGCTGGCAGCAGTGTGTAGTTTGGGCACTTGGCACCGGGGCGTGGTTGTGCTGATGTATGGCCCCTTGATGCGTTGCTGTGCTGTGTGTTATGCGTGTCAGGTGTACCCAGTGGGCATATCGCTGGCTGACGCCTCCATAGTGGGCATGACCCAGCGCACTGTGAGGGGCCAGGCGGCCAGGGGCAGCGCTACACATGCGGCCATGGGTGAGCACAGGCCACTGCTCGCTAGGCAGGCGGACACAGGCCCAGGGTAGCTGTGCATGGTGAGCTGGCGTATAACGACCCGAATGACACAGATGCTGCATGGACTGGCCTGCGGGAGGCGGCAAACAAATGCAATAAGCATGCCATGTGCGTCAGGACTCGGCTCATGCAGTACAACGGCACCTGTGTGTAGTGTGTGGAACATGGTGGGAGGCTCATGCAGTACAACGGCACTTGTGTGTAGTGTGTGGAACATGGTGGGAGGCTCATGCAGTACAACGGCACCTGTGTATAGTGTGTGGAACATGGTGGGAGGCTCATGCAGTACAACGGCACCTGTGTGTAGTGTGTGGAGCATGGTGGGAGGCTCATGCAGTACAACGGCACCTGTGTGTAGTGTGTGGAACATGGTGGGAGGCTCATGCACTCTGACGCCTATGCAATCATGTTTTTTGGGTGCCCAGCCGCCACCTCCAGATTTCATTCCAACATGCAGATTGCTTGCAACTTGTCAATGTACAAGTACAAGTCAATGTACTTGTCATGCACGTTTGTGCAGTCAATCCGCCTGTGTTTTACGCTATTCCCGAGTCCCAGCCAGTGCTGCCGTGCTTATTGCGGCGCCTGCTGGCGTCGAGCTCTCCGCACGAAGCGCGGCTGCTGGCGCTGAGACACAGCAGGAGCATGCACTTCAGCCGGTCGCTGGAATGGCTGCTCTTCACAGCTCTGGAGGCGAATGCAGAGCTAGCGGCCGACGAACAAGACCCACATGTGAGGGGGCGAGCGTGTGCTGTATAGTTGCGTCATCCCTGTGTGCTGCATGAATTCTCCCAGCAGTATCAGCATGCTCATGTATGCTCGGAATGCTGATTCCTGATGGCAACAACGTGCATGCCATGGCAAGCTGGCATGCCATTCAATCGCTCAGCTATCCTTCAGCGGCCTGCCCTACGTCAGCGTTTGCAATCATGTCCTGAGTCTTTCCGCCTTGAATCACGTTTCAAGTCTCTTCCTGTTGCCTCCCTTCTTCGCGCAGGGCATTCTGTCAGCGGCTGCCGATCTGCTGCGCGGTTTCCCTGCACTGTACGGCGAGTGCGTGGTAGCGGTTGCCAGGAAAACCGACGTGTCCCTATGGCCCTCGCTCTTTGCCGCTGTGGGCAACCCTGGCGCTGTGCTGGATGGTCTTGTTGAGCGCGGCAGTCTGGTAGCAGCGGCTAACATGCTCCTGGTCGTGGACAGCATGCAGGGCGCAGTGGCCGCGTACGCCAAGGCCGTGCGGTTGCTGCAAGTGTCGCTCGCACGCGCGCAGTATGGCCTGGCGGGAGAGCTGCTCAGGTTCATTCTATTTCCCAACGATGACGAGGAAGGGGAAGAAGCTATTGAGAATGAAACCTCGCAGGCCAGTGGTGTGGCTGAGAAGGATGGCGAGGCTGAGCGGGCTGTAGCTACAGAGGCCAATGCACAGCGCTTGTCATCATCACTGTCTGCCAAGCAGCAGAGAAGCTGGTTTGGGTGGCTGTTTGGGGCGCCGGTCGAGGAGCCTGACACGCTTTCTGCACCAGTGGACGGAAATGGGGACATGCAGCGTCATAACAGTGTGGACAGCACTGCAGCGGTTGGGAAAGCCGGTGCAGCCAGGGTACCCTCACCTGCCCATGCCCCTGCCCATGTGACCGCTGCCCGGTGCGCAGTCTCTAACCATGCCTGGGGGCTGCTGGAGGCTGGTAAGCTGCTGCAGCTGATGGAGTGTGCGGCGGCTGCCGCCTTCCTGCCCGGAGGCTTACCCTCCCTCATGGAACCCCAGCTGCAGCGCCAATCCACCGCTGCCACAACGCAACCCCACAAACCCACGCCGCTCTCGCCCTCTGGCTCCGCACAGGCCGGCAATGACACGAAACCTTTTGGTGTTGCTGACTCAGTGCAGTGTGCTGCTGCTGGAGGGGTCCTGTCGGTTTCTGCGGTTGAGTTGCTTGCTTCCCTTGCGCTGGTGACTCAGCAGTTGCCTGTGTGGCACGGCCCCGCGGTGGAGGCGCAGGCGCGGGCGGCCCTGGCCCTCACGCAGGCCCTGGGCGCGCGCGTGTGGGTGCTCACTCTCAGTATACTGCTGCTGGAGCTGGGCACGGTGCAGGAGTACGCCTGCAGACAGCCTAAGGTGCGAGGCCCGAGTGCTGAAGAATACAAGGAAAGGAAGGCTGGAAGCAGCACAAGCCAAACCTTCAAGGGCCTGCTGTGCATGTTCCGCATGAACAGGTGTGTGCAGTGGCACTACAGCAGCTATGAGTTCAAGATAATGTTGAATGCGTGCATGCATGCACGCAGGAATGGGCCACCTTCGTCACAGTCATCAAGAGTGACGGCACGTTTGCTCACCTTTACCCAATCATAGACGCTCTGATAAGCGATCTGGACAAGCCCACCGTATCCATTCCTCAGCCCGGCACAGTAGAGAACCCACTGCTGCTCTAGGGGCCGAACTGCGCCCTGATTTGGATCGTAGAGAACAGCTTGCCTGACACTTGCTACCGGGACTGTTGGTGCTTTTGACCACCAATTGTACGGATACGCTCACGAACTGAGTAAAGGACATCCAGAAAATTTGCTAAGTGCTGTTCTCCTTACCCAATCCGCACCTCAAGTGACTCCCTCGATCTCACTTACTGCTTGTTGTGCTGTCCTTGTTTGTTGTTCTGTGGCCAACACTAAAGGAATTGGCTGCATCGGGTAGCTGGGCCTGAAGTTTGTTCAGGTCCATGGTTAGGCTAGGTGGATGTGGTGTCAATTTTGTAGACAACTGCCAAGTGGTGGTTCTTACACAGCATTAGCCACGTCACGAATGTTGGAATTTGAATTTTCAGTTGATTTAAATTTTCAGTTAGTTTGAATTTCAGTTTGAATTTCTAGTTAGTTGATAACATTGCAGCCAGAGCCACCGCTCACCTCACAGTCAGTGCTGCTGCGCTTCATCTCGTTGGATGCTCGCTTGATGCAACACATTGTGCGTGCAACACAACACCACCAAACGTGGCCTGTCAACTATCTCTTGGATAGGTCGAGTCCGCTATTAGCACCGTCAGCACACAGTCCTCGCCACATTGCCACTTTAGAGCATACAGAGGGCAGCAGCATGCTGGTGCCCACAGGTCACAAAGATCAACGCAATATTAGACAAACGCATGCCTGGTCAAGCCCGAGTCTAAGACAGAGACAGTTGAGGCATGTGGCAGTGCCAGCATCAGACTGAACAGTGTGTCAGGGGGCCCTGTGCTTTCCTAACCTTGTCGGGCCTTCGCTAGAACTGAACACCGCAAGAGAATTCACTAGAAATTGCTGGAACTAAATCCATCAAAGAACAGTATTGGCACTTTACTTGCAAATATATCTTGAGACGCACCCCTGTACATTCACGGCATGCCTGCAGCGACTTTCGAACAACATCAGTTGATCCACATTTTTATCCATAATGGAGTGACAAACCATGTAGTAGTGCAGACTGACCAAGGGCATTTACAAGCGCAAGATATGATGTGTATGACGATGCGTTGTCGACAATGCGTTTTGGATGATGGCGGAGAGTGACAACTGTGGGAAATGACAACTGTATATGAATTACTGTGTATTCTTATGACTTCTGATTGACTCTGGCTTGGTGCCGCATGATTTCTTAGTCAATTTCTGCATTCTTTCAAGAAGTGGTGCTTTGCGGGGTGTGGCCCCTGAAACTCAGCTATGTGCCCGGCCAATCATGTTGTCACTGCATACCGGTGAATGTAGGACAGGTGGGCTTTCTGAATCCCCTTACACAGTGCTATGCGGTTTCGGTTAGGCTGACGTAAGTCAAGTCTGGTCTGGGCATGCATGGCGCCTGAGTGGTCAGTCTTTGCATCGTGGAGGCAGCTAGTATGATCAACAGCAAGGTGCTGCATGTGGCCGGCCCCTTACGGACACCCCGTACAAGCCAAGTGTCGTTCATGGCCCTACCACGCTTGGCGCCTCTTCATGTGCCGTGGGCTGCCCCAGTGCTGGTGTTTGACCCAAGTGCATACCAGAGAAAGGGTGGCATCAAGGACAAGCAACACACCTCGCCTGCTGTCACAGCCCCTGTGCAATCCCAGATGTGGGCTACTCCACGCCATGGCTGCACCAGTTGTCAAGAAATCGTCAGTTGTCCCAGAAGTGGCGGACACCGTCTAAGTCTATAAGTCACAGTCTATCTCAAGGCATGTGTGCCAAGACTGCTGAAGACGTTACTATGTTTACAATGGAATTGGAATGTCATTGTGTTACACTGAGAATTGGAGTATCATTGTGTGACATTGCGTTTTGAATCTCTGATGATCTACCACCACTTCTCACTGTCCCTGTCCCAGTATTGGCCTACCAACTCCAGCATCAGCAACACATCCCAGTGACAGATGACACTGACCCAACACCACACTTTGCACACTTTCACCACCATAAAAACTTAGTATGGACGCACTCCTGAAAATACTAGTTCCACAGACGACTGACAGCCTCATCACGGTGCCACACAGAAATTGTCCCAGAACTGGCAAACTTTTTTTTTAAAGGGTTAAGGGAGACAGGCTGGTATCACGATGGGAAAAGCGAAAGAAAACCGGTAACTGTCCAACCATCAGGCAATCTTGTCCCTCGAGCATGCCGTAAGCCTTGTGAGATCTCCGGATCCCTATTGCGTCACCTGGTCGGCATGAATATGTCACAGCTGCCCGCAGGCGGGCGGTGTGCAGGTTTTACAAGGAAGCATGCTTGTAAAGCTCTGACAGGCGGCAGAATCGCTACGCAAATTAGAGCGGCGACTGCCACACAGCCCGTTGCATTCAAGGCAAAAAAGTACCCTACCTTCCCATTCACAAGAATCGCCGGCCAGGAGGAGTTGAAATTGACGCTGATGCTCAATGTCATTGATCCCAACATCGGTGGTGTTCTCGTCATGGGCGACAGAGGAACGGGCAAATCTGTGGCGGTACGTTGGATCCATGTCATTGGATCCGCTGTGGTCACCTGAATCGAGAAGCATTTTCCATGCTAGAGTACCTCAACGTGCTGCTTGTGCATCTGCAGGTGCGTGCCGTTGTGGACCTCCTCCCTGACATTGATGTGGTTGTGGATGACCCTTTCAACAGCAGCCCAACAGACCCAAAGCTCATGGGGCCCGACGCACTGCAGCGCTTCCGCATGGGAGAGAAGCTGCCTGCCACCCGAATGCGCACACCGTTGGTGAGGCTTGAGACTGGTCATGTTGCATGATGCCAGGACACTGCCACAAAGTTGTAAACATAGTGCCACAGTTACGACACCTGGTGGCCACTGAGTCAGTCTGAGTATTATAATGTATCTGTGCGTGTTGGCTACATTCAGACATAGTGACTGGCGATTGTTTTTGCGGTCATCGGCAGGTCGAGCTCCCACTGGGTGCAACTGAAGACCGTATCTGTGGGACCATCGACATTGAGAAGGCGCTGAGCGAGGGCGTCAAGGCATTTGAGGCAGGCCTTCTGGTGGGTGGGATGGCAACCTGAGATATCAACAGATATATCAACAGTCTCTTGGCGCATAACAGATGCGGTGTTATGACTCTGATTGCACGGGCTGATGCCTAGACGATCATGTGACCAAGCAGTGGTTGAATAGGTTGAATACTGCTGGTAGGGACACTTGTCATGCCATGCCAGAATGCGGGCCTTGAAGATGCCCCTTTACGCAAAGGCCATCGTTGTATTGCTGCGTGCTCTCCTGAAGCCACAAGCCTTGACTGCCGTAACACATGTTGAGCGAGAGCAGCCCAAAACGTGACAAGAACAGGCTGCTCGCCGGATCACGCACGTGAAATGTAAACGGGCACATGGATTTGCGCTACTTGCCCCCCTACTCTTCGTCAAAGATTGGACAGATTGTGGCGCATGCGCCCCTGTCCTGACCGCCAATGACACCGTGGCGGTCACCACCCTATCTTTCTGTGGCGACCAGCAGCAGTCACATGCATTGTGACTCAGTTCTTTTTTAGTGTTAATGGGATGGTTCCGGCACCCCGTTGCATCCCAGACAAGGTCACTTGTGTCTCTTCTCCCCGACTTGACCCTCACCCTTTATCCGCTCTCAGGCCAGAGCCAACCGAGGTATCCTGTACGTGGACGAGGTGAACCTCTTGGACGACGGCCTGGTGGACGTGGTGCTGGACAGCTCAGCCAGCGGCGTCAACACAGTGGAGAGGGAGGGCATCTCTATCGTGCACCCGGCCAAGTTCATCATGATCGGATCAGGCAACCCAGCGGTGGGTCTGAGACAGACTCTGATCTCTTGGCCGAGATTCAACAGCCGTCGACTTGGTTTTAGAGAGGCGGAGGTGCTGTACCGACCCATGAATTCGTGCTCTGTCGCAGGCTACGACGAGTAGCCAACTGCGGCGCACGGGTGCCTGGCTTGCCGCTGCCACGCCATCCACAACAGGATCCCAAGTGTGGCGGGCCCAGGGCATACTTATCTTGGGTTTGGTTGCTGTGCGTGTGCAGGAGGGCGAGTTACGACCACAGCTACTGGACCGCTTTGGCCTCAGTGTCAATGTCAGGACCCTGCAAGACAAGGCGCAACGCACACAGATGGTCCTGGATCGCATGGCCTACGAAGCAGATCCCGATGCGTTTGTGGAGAGCACCAAGGCGGATCAAGAAGCGCTGCAGAAGAAGTTAATGGAAGCGCGCGCACGGCTCAGCAAAGTGCGCATTAACGACGAGCTGCAGTTGTTGATCTCCGACCTCTGCTCGCGGCTGAATGTGGACGGCTTGCGAGGAGACCTCGTCATCAACCGAGCAGCAAAGGCACTGGTGGCATACGAGGGCCGGACCCAAGTGACATTGGAAGACATAGAGCGCGTCGTCTCGGCGTGTCTGAACCACAGGTGGGCACGGCGCACTTTCTGGCAAACCTTGAATGCGATACAGGTCTGCCAGAAGCATGCATGCTGATTACGAGCAGTGGTTGGGGCTAGCAAGCAGCACGTGACCTTTCACAGGCTGGTCACATTTGAGTAGATTCCTACTATGAATGTGGTAAGCATTGGGCTCGTCTGTGAATACTCTGTGTTGCCCTGCTCTCAGGCTGCGCAAGGATCCCCTTGACCCAATCGACAACGGCACCAAGGTGTTGCTTCTGTTCAAGCGTATGACTGACCCTGAAGTCATTCGGCGTGAGGAGGAGATGCAGCGCAAGAAGGAGGAGGCTGAGAGGAAAGCCAAGGAAACAGGGAAAGCAGACAGGGGAGCTGCCAAAGCCGGCGCATGGGGTGGCTTGCCCGGCCGTCGCTAGCGAGGCAGGCAGGCAGGCAGGCAGGCGCAGTCTACAGCGCCTGTAGCGCGCAACGGGGGCGATGGCTTGAAACCCATGCCTCTTGTCTTAATATGACCGGCAGCACAGGATCAAGTGATAGTCAGCTGGCTGGTACTTAAGCTTTTCAGGCTCTACGGGATTACGTTGAGATGTTAGCTTGACCTGTCCAGCTTACATTCAGTTGGTATCCGACACGCGACCTGGGCAGGTTCATCACATCTAATTCGATCTTCTGGACAGCTGATGTGTCGTGGCGCTGGAAGTAGAGAAGTAACCTGGACCAAATCACCACATCTATCCATCTCGTCATTCGTGCTGCGTGTGTCAGGTGTTGAGTTTGCCCTTTAACAATCAGTCAGCAATGCACGTGTTTGTGCAGAGTTTGTAACGACAGTCATGATATAATCATGTGAAGTGAGGGCTCAAAGCCCAGGCTGCAACATGCTTGTGACGAGGACAGTGGCACACCACGATAGTGGTGTTGGTGGCCACCCCTCGGCGCGCTATCCTGTGCGCAAATCCTGGACTGTCGCAATGTTCCAACATAGAGTGCGCTGAGGCCTAACTCGGCAATGCTGGTTGTGCTTATTATACAGGCGGTGGACCCCAAGGAATTGCATGTTTAGAGAGGCACCTGCCTCGGTTGCAAAGGTCAGCCCTGACTCCTTAGGAATATCTGTCGGGGCTCTCACGGTTCCCATATTGCCTGAACAAAAAAAAAGAAGTTTGCCAGTTCTGGGACAGTTTGTGTGAATTGGTCTCTGTTACCGCCAGGAACCATTGTGTGTCAGTAAAACATGTGTGTGTGTGTGTGTGTGTGTGTGTGTGTGTGTGT
>QAXH01006760.1:0-36521 GCA_004335635.1 Chloromonas sp. AAM2 | reverse complement strand
CCACTTCTGGGACAGCAAACCAGGACTAGACAGGAACTACAGTGTCAAAAGACAAAATAGGTGTGTGACCCGTCCTGAAAGATTTGGTTCTCAGTGTGTCCTTCTCATGTGTGGGTCCATCCATTGGATAACCTGAAAGGTGCGAGTATTGTTCTGCCACAGTGTGGGTATAAGGTGCTGGTAGACGGCACAGAGCCACTTCTGGAATAGATCGGTCATTACTGTGTTTTTTCCATGGAAGTCAACTTCAAACAAATCTGGTCAAGACGGCAATTTTGCACTTTGTAATCCAAATAAATAAACCTTACAGCCAAGAGAAGATGGCAGGAAGCAGATGAAGAAATAACGTGGAGGCGCAAGTTAAAGCCTAAAGGTTGGGGGAGTCTAGTCATGGTGTGAGAATCCACCACGTGTCAACCCCGATGGCGCAAACTGGAGTGTTTGGCCAGTCTGGACTTTACTAACATTGTTCGCACTGCATCTCTTGCAATTAGTTGACAATCGATCACAAAGGCGGCACCGGGGGTTATCAGGGTTGCGATCTGCAGAAAGCCCATCGGCCAATCTGTTGCAAAGTAGCAAGTGGACTTGGCGTTTGTTAGCATCAGAACATGAGCTCTGGAAATCTATTTGCGGCCCTGAGCGCGACTACTAAGAAGAAAAAGAGCACCTCCAGTAAGGAAAAGAAGCCAAAGAAGGTCCCCGAGGAGCCTGCCATCTCAGCCGAGGAGTTAGATCGTGCTATATTTTCACAAGCAGCTCTTGGCGTGAGCAATTGGGCGGATGACAGCGAAGATGACGATGGCTACGCGCCGCAGGCGGCAGTTGAGCAAGAGCCTGTAGACGTAGAGCCTGGATGGAGTAAGGTACGGCACGCCAAGAACAATGGCAGCTGAATGGTTTATCCGGCAGGCCCTAATCTTCGGACGCATGTGTGCAGGCTACCGGTGGAGGCCGGCCAGCGCGGGCCGGCTCGGTTGCGGCACCGATTGCTGTCAACAACACACATCAGAGCGATAGCGAGGCTGATGAAGATGATGAAGAGGTGCGAGCGGTAGCGTCAGCAATTCGCAAGCTGCAGCATGGCTCCATGCAGACACTGCATGTGTGAATGCTGTTGCCTTTGCCCATCATTGTAGGAAGTGGATATTGAGGCAGAGCTCGGTGTTGAACTCGCCAAGGACGATGACGACGAAGAGGAAGAGCGAGGTTGGTGATGGCATGCAAACACAACCATACCGCATGCGTGTACCCTGAGCATCAGAAGCGGCCCTTCCTTCTCCATGTGAGCTCGTTGTATGCTCCTTCGGGTGCCCTTATCACATGCCACAATCCTCTCTATGCAGAGCCAGAGAACGCCGCTCCCAAGGCGTCGACTAGTGCCATGCACGTCCCGAAGCCTGCCATGGAGCCTGAAAAGCAGCTGTCAAAGAAGGTGTGCTTGCACGGGCTGGCTCGGATTTCGGTTACCTTTCCTACGGAGCAGTTGGGCACAGGGAGCAGCAGTGGGGATCAGTACTTGCACTCGCTTGCCCAGCTCCTGAATTGCAGCAGCAAGCTTGAACTGAACGCACACCTTAGCCGCGTTCAGCTACTGACCATCGTGACATATGCACAGAACGCTTTTACCTCTTTGTTCTGTGGCCCCAGGAGCTGAAGAAGAAAGAAATGGAGGAGCTTGACGCGGTGTTTGCCCAGTTTGGCATTGCTGCAGCGGAAGAGGCTGCCAAGGAGAAGGAGGCTGCGCGGGGCGAGGTGGGCGTACGGTCCATCTGCTATGCTTGCTGGCTGTGGACTTCTGCGTGCACACCTGCCTGCACTGAGCATGATGGTGACTCGTTCGGCGTGGTTGACCTGGCGTCAATGCCACACAGGGAGTGAGGGAGGGTCAGGTATGTTAGCCGACCTGGCGGCAGACTGGCCAGTTAATGTGCTCGTTGTTATGCTCCTCACGTGCATGATCAGGGTAAGAAGAAGAAGAAAAAAGACAAGGTCGAGGGCGAAGGCGCGGCTGGCAGTGCCTCCGCACAGGACACTGCGGGGCCAGAAGAGCCGGAGGAGGAGGAGGAGGAGTCAGGGCCCGTGGACCCGGCAGCGGTGAGCGGCCGCCAGCTTGTGCCTCTAGCAAGGACAAGCCACGCCTGAGCCATACAGCTGCAGAGAGTTGCAGAAACGATTGGGTGTTATTCCAGGGGTGCGGCCGGAGGTGCTGCTAAGCAGTAATCGCGCAAAGGTGCTGCATGATTGAAGCTGCTCGCTTGTGAGGTTGGGTATCCTCAGCACTTGGTGTTGTGCGTGCAGGCCAAAGCACGCTTGTTGGCTGCTGCACGCAAGGCAGATGCCAAGAAGAAGGCAGTCAGTGCTGCAGCATTGGCAGAGGCCAAGGCACGCAAGGCCAAGCTGTCCAAGCAAAAGGACACTAAGTCATTCAATCAGGTGCGGCACTGGGACTGAGGGGGCAGCTCGGGGGTGCTGGGCATGTTGCCGGGTTGCTGAGCACGCTGCGGGACAGCGTGGTGCATGCTACATCGGCCGTGTGGCGAGGCGACATGGGTGTGGGCCTGCGGCAGCTGCGCTACAGCAAATGTAAATTACTTTGTTTGTTTGCTGCCTTGCACGACGCAGATGCCTACACGCTAACCCACAAGATCATCTTACCAGCCAAGAGCATCCAGCCACAGTTGTGTCTAAGCTGAAGTACTGGTGCTACCTTGTGCTGGCCACTTATTCATGTTTGTGATGGGCCTGCCTCTTGACCATGTGATTGGCACTTTGCCAACCTGTTTGAACTTGAGAGCACGCCCTTGCAAAGGGGCCTTGACTGCAAGCCATGCCACCGAAATTCGTTGGTGTTGCGTGGCCTTGTGTTTAGTTTCAATGTAGGTTTCTTGGCATGCATTCAGGTCGAAAGTAGATTAGATTTGCTTCTTGCGGGTCGCAAGTTCATTCAAATGTGACTTGAACCTAGACGACTTGCTACAGCAGATTGTAAATCGTTTGCGCTCTCGACAGGAGAGCCTGGGGCTGTGCAAGGTTCGTGGCAACACCTTTCTGTGGCTTCAATCGCTCCCTGGTATCCATGGGCACTTCAGTCCAGGTCTGAAACACAGGAGTCCTTGGGGGCGTCATTCACGATGGTTCAGCTCGTTGAGCAGAGCACCGTTTCTGGAGCTCTCAGGTGCGTTGGAAAGGTCAGGTCTTTACAGGACGCAGACAATATGTAGCAGAAACTCAAAATCTGAACCCAGAAATTCAGCAGAAAGAAAACCTGCGTATTTCCAGGCCTCTTCTGCTTGACACATGTGTCCGGTTGCGCACACTGGATAAAGAAGTTGGTCACAGACAATCCAAGACAAGCCAAACAACATACTTGCAACTCGCCACCTCATTGATGGCTAATCCAGGCCTCTGCTGTTTCGACACAAAAATTTGTCCAAGTGTAATGCGAAGCAACGCGGGCCTTTGCTTGGGCATGAGGCGTCATGCTGTGTGGTTGGCTTCGTCTTGCATCATGTGCGCATTGTCACGTGACCCAAGCAACGCTACCACCAGTAGTCCAGCGTTGTAGTTTTTTACTTCTTGCTGGTGAATGACTCCAGGTACTCAACCTGTACAGGCAAACAAGATGAGATCATGTGTGTGCACGGCAGCCAGCTGATGCCTTCTCGATTCTATAAGACCATTCAATATCCAGCCTCCTCCGTGCAGCTTAGCTGGTTTTCTCACCTCCTTCTTTGAGCCGACAAAGAGGGGCACACGCTGGTGCACTGCGTCTGGCATGATGTCCAGCACGCGCTGTGTGCCCGTGCTGCCCAGGCCGCCCGCCTGCTCAGCCAGGAAGGACATGGGCGCGCACTCGTACAGCAGACGCAGCTTGCCGTTCTTGTTCTTTGCATCGCCTGCAGCAACGCATGGTCGGCAGGGACATGTGAGTGCGCCATCAACATGGCCATCTGTACACGTTTCGCTCTGAGCATCACACGCAAGCCTGTGCTGCTGCCGTCGGACTGACCGAGATTTGGTGGAGAGCACGAGGACAGTAAACATTGTTTGCGATGCCTGCCAACTGGTGAGTGCGGGTCATGCGCTCACCAGGGTAGCCATAGATGCCTCCGTAGAGCAGTGTGCGGTGGAAGTCACCGACCAGGGAGCCGATGTAGCGCGCGCTGTATGGCTTGCCGCCCCAGTTCTCGGGCTGCTTCAGGCTGTATGACGCACAGAACATTCACAGCGCAAGTATGTAAGTTGGCACGTGCTGTCCCTACATGCCGTTGGGTGGTAATGTGCATACGTAGCAAATACAACAGTGCATCAGGCTACTGGTTGGAGGGCCTGAACACAGCTACATTGCTGCAGGTTGGCACACGATCGCTCTTCATGACCGAGGTTCAAAACCCCTCAAAACAAGTGGGAACATGACCTTACTTTCAAGCATGGCGGGTGCTCCTTGCCAGACCATCTTCCCTTACCTGTCCATGTACGCCTTGACAGCGGGGTCCCACATGGCGTAGTTGCCCTCGTTAAAGCTGTAGATCTTGCCGACCTCTGGAATCTTGACATCCCTGCAACACATGGGCGGGCAGGAAGGGCCTCGGTAAGCGTGTGATCAGGAGCACCAGGTGCAAACCAACATGGCAGACAAGCCGAAGCCGGGCGCATCAAACAGCAAGCAACTTAAGCGTCAGCACAAGACCTCGACCCTGCTTGAACCACTGGTCTGTCTTTAATTTTTACCAACCTGGCAGCCTTGTCCCTTCTGATCAACACAACACGATCACTGCAGGGTCTTAAGACACAGGGCCTGGCGGTGTTCCCAACCAATGATAAGTGTTGATCTCTCTGTTCGCCAAGGAAAGTGTGTGTGATCCGACCACCAGGAAGTGTTGATCACAGTGTTGAAGTATGAAGGGGAGCAACCGCTCCTGGTGTGATGAACTGCTCAGTCAGTTCATTGGTTTCTTTGCTGTCTGTTCATTAGTTTGTTAATCGCCTGTTGCTGGTGGGTGTCCCAGGCATTACTCACCTGTGAGTGAGCACGAACTCTCCGATGAGCGGGTCGAGGGTGAAGCCGAACACGCCCTGGCCGATGGTCAGCACCAGCACAGTGCTGCAGCTGTACAGGCAGTACCCAGCGCAGGCGAGGTCCTTGCCGGGCTGGCACACGTTCAGCACACATTGCTCCTGCAGGTGGGGTGTGACATGCAGGTGTGTGGGTACCTCCAGACACTCAACCCGAGCTGCAAACATGGAGGTCAGCAACATCGCTCAGTGACAGCGGAACCACGAGTCCACTTCTGAGCCCATGTGCCATGGTATTGAGACTTCGTGATGTACAATTGCATGAACGTTTGCTCTCTGGTCCCAACCGCTTAGTATGGTTCTCGTGAGCGGCAAAGCCCACCAGGACAGGTCAGTAAGGCCGGCAGACAGATGACGATGTAGGCGTCTTAACTGCACTTGACATATCGTGAGGCGTGTGCGCCATGGGGTTCTGTGCGTGCAAGGGGCTGCCCACCCTGAACGTGATGCATCACCAAGGATCCTGGGGTACTACTGGTATTAGTATGGCATTACCCTGTATTTGAATCCAGACTGAAGGTGGTTCAATTTCTCTTGTCTCTGTTAACAACCTGGGTCACCTTATTGCACTCGACTTGTGAAAACAGTCAATTATATATTCTTTACCAGTAGCCAGTCCCTGCCCATGCGTACCATCATCTTGACGGGGTCATCCATGGCGTCAATTGGGCACTCATCGGAGGGCTCGTAGATTCCAAAGATGCTGCCCACGCTGATGCCGGCGTCGATGTTGGATGAGCCGTCAAGGGGGTCAAACACAACAATGTAGTTGCCTGCAGCGAGGGAAACCAGGTGGCCTTGTTGAAACACAAAAACCCAGGTAGTCCCAGGCGTTTCTTCCTCGATAGACATACTATCCTGGTGTCGCCAGGTGTTCAGAAAGCATCACCGGCCGTCTAGAGCATAAGCACGTCACGTGCTGGCAATGCCATGCCATGCCATACAAGAGGTCGCACACTGCACCAACGAAACGCTGTGTTCATGTGCACAGGTACAAAATTCATGCTGTACATGGTCATGCCGGAGGCAAGGTGCAGACATGTTGCACTGCGCCTGGCACAAGTCTGGAATTGCTGCCCAGTTGTTTAAAGTTCGGTGAGCAGTCATCTTGCGTTGGCTGTTTTGCATGCCTGTGCCACCCCGGGCCCTGTGGCCCCTCACCGGAGTAGGTCTCCTCCACAGCCACTGGCAGGTCCTCCTCCTCAGAGGCAAGGATACCCTGAGGAGATACACACAGGCACAGAAGACATTTGGCTATTCATTAGTCTGGAGATCACGGCATTCTCAGTTTGGTCTGATCATTCGCAAGACACCAGCTGGCTGACTGGCTTCGCGAGAGCATGTTACAGGGGCCGCAAAGCCTTCCTTGTTTTGTATGCGTTGATGAGAGTTCCATCTTACAGCGGTCCCACACCTGCACTGGTGCAGACATGCGTCTTTACATGCGCATGCACTTAATCCTACACACACGCACGAACACAAACACAGAGGCAGACGGAGTAGAGCTTGCTCGCATCACGGGGCCTGATGCAGAGGTCATCAGTTGTAAGGTACTAACCTGCTTCAGTTCTGCTACTGCATGCCTCTTCCTTGTTTGCTTACCGTGCGGCCGCAGCTTGCCAGGCAGTTCTTGAAAACATCGTTAGAGATCACGTCCAGCTTCTTCTGGTCCTCGCCCTACATCACACAGAGGCAATGAGGCAAGCCATGGAGGTTGGAACAGGCATGCAACGACATGGGCAAGATGACGTCACGTGCAACAGCCACTACAGTAGTACATGACAGACTGCAAGACTGGGACAGGCAAACATTTGCTACTACTTGCCTATTTGCTCACCGAGATGTTTTGGAGGCCAGCAACTCCCGTCAAGTTGGAAATGCCTGCACGGTTCACCAGAGATGCGATCTGCTTGCAAGCCAGCGCCGTGGACGCGATAACTGTAGCCAGTTCGCCGTCAATGGTGCCCTTCTGCTCCTCCTGCAAGCGCAAAGTCGTTACTGCAAGCCTTGCCGCAAATCAGCACCAGTGGCCAGGTGCATTGGTGACATCTACGCAGTACCAAGATGTTGACCTCTGGTGCCTGTTGAAACCTGATCTTACCCTGAGCAACCAGGTGGTGAGCGTGAAAAGCTCATATCCATTGGGGCCCTTCGACGTGGTCTGCTTCTCAGTTGCAGTAGCAGCCTGCAGAGCACATGCGCAATGCCAGCGTCAGTGCGGATCGCAGCTTGCTCCTGGCAGATCCCAATTTTATCTTGTTGCTCGAATGGATGGCCCACCTTGGTGCTGACGGATGCCCCGCGCTGAGCCGCAGTGGAGCTTGGCGCAATGGCGACACGCCCAGCAGCGGTGGCGGCCTGCAGTGAGTTGGGCTTTGGCTGAGAAGCGGACAAGCGGGTGGATCAATTGATGGCAAAAAATCACACATGAGACTTACCCTGAAGGGCTGAGCCACCGCGCTGATGGGCGCCATCATCCTTGTGCGCGCATTGCCAGCAACCTGGGTACGCTGGCACTGCTGCTGGGCAGTGAAGGTCGCCATTTTGCAGAGTGTGGGAGCCTGCTAGACGAGTCGGGCGTCATACATACTGCGCGTCAAAACCGTTGACCAGAAAATGAGGCCCATGTGTCCACGCACCGCAAATTTACGTACTAGTCCCGCGCCCTTGTACATGGCGAAACTGAGTGCTGAACCTCTCTGTGGTGCCCCATTCAGATTGGAGAGAGAGCCACTGCTTGCCATGTTGCGCAACATCAAATGTCAGTGTCTGTAGCATTCTGAATCAACACACAGTGGTGAGCATGGGATGACCTTAGATGAGGCTAACAGCTAAGAATAGCGACTGGGTGAAGGGAGCCCTGTGCTCCCCTAATTTCTGTGCTCAGCACTTTGTGCGCGTACCTCAGATACGTGGCACGTGCGCTCCAGTTGACAGATGGCATCCTTGGTTTCTATGGAAGGAAAAAACAGCAGGCGGTTAGTCAGCAGGCCACAGGAACAAGAAATAGGCAGTCTACTACCAAAAGCAGCGGGTTCTCAGCAAGTACGGTCAGGGGCGCAGCAGTGCAGGACACCATCATCTGCTTCGGTGCTGCATCAGTGGGCTGGGGTTCAGGACTCAGCAGGCAGCTGGGAGGCGGGGCACCAGTCAAGCAGTTACGGCACCATCTCCAGCGATATGGCATACTGCTCACAGTAAACGAATTCAATACGAGCCAGTACTGCAGCCAATGCATCAACACAACTGTGCTGGCGCAGACGCCTGGGATCAAGCCTCAACCGCAGCTGAAGAAGAGGCGCTTGAGGGATCGGCATTAGCAGCAAGATCATGCACTGGCAGCAGCAGCAGCGCAAGCAGCAGCAGCAGCAGCAGCAGCAGCAGCAGGAGCAGATGTGGACATGGAGGGCAGTGAGCATGAGGAAGCCATGATGGAGAGCGGTGGCCATAATTGAGAGCAGTGATGAGCGTGAGCACGGGGATGGACGAAGTGAAGAGGAGGAAGAAGGAGCATGCGTCACCAGAGCTGACAAGATGCTGTATGGTGCCATGGCAGTACAACAACAAGAATTCCTTCAAAGCCCGCCAGTGCAAACTGTGTCTGACGTGATGGAACCGAGATGTTTATGCAGCCAGGAACATCATCTTAGTGGCTAGATGGAGGTTGGCAGACGGCCGGGTGTGTTGGCTCGCCCTCCCAGGCGACGAGCTGGACAAGGCGGACAGGCACACCAGGAGTGGTATGAATGACAAACCTTGTAGTGCAGACTAACCAAGGGCATCTACAAACGCAAGATTTGATGTGTATGACGATGGATTCTGTTGACAACGCGCTTTGGATCATTGCGGAGAATGAAAACTGTGGGAAATGACAACTTTGTATGATTACTGTGTATGCTTTGGTGCCGATTTTAGCCAACATTCTGCGTCTTTTTAAGTAGTGGCGCTTTGCAGGGTGTGGCCCCTGCAACTCGGCTATGCGCGAGACCAGGGGGTGAATGTGCCCGACCAATCACTCTGTCACTGCATACCGGTGGATGCAGGACAGGTGGGCTCTCTAAATCCCCTTTTCACAGTGCTAAGCGGTTTCAGCTAGGCTGATGTAACGATGATGAAGGATAATGATGGGGCAGTGCAAAATGAAGATGACGAGCTCTGTTGTGTTGTGTTAGCTTCAGTTGGCTGGTGTGTAGCTCGCTTGCGTTGGTTCTCAGTCTTTTCGCAGTTGGTGGAATGAGTAAAGCATCTGATTGGCTCGTGTCAGCATTGTCAGTGCCAACCTGACACCTCACCATTTACCATGCCTGTCCCATTACCACCCATCCAATCTCCCAAGGAAGACTCTTGGCAGCAGGCAGGCTATGACACGGACACGACATCACAAGCAATCAGTGCCACACTTCCCAATCTGTCCCAGTACTGGAACGACACCATCGTCTACCAACAGAGTGCATCCTGCTTCTAAAGAGAATCCACCCATCTCAGTTATTGTCCACAATGCGCCATACATCGCCTACCCAACACATCTCCCACACAACCACACCTTCACCATGTCAGTGTCAGATGTCACAAACTGTCCCAGAACTGGCAAACTGCTTTTTTTAAAAGTATGGGGAGAACGATCTCAGAGATTCGCCAAAAATCATGCACAGAACAGGCGGTAGGCAGCGTGGCATACCAGTATATCACCTGACAAGGCATCAAACACCAGCTGTCCATGATGCGAGTCCGGACCATCATTACTAGGAGGGAGTTGTCCAATCATTTCATAAATTTCTCTTTCCCCCCCCCCGCCCCCCCTTTTTAAATTGTAACGATCGTCAAGCTGTCTCTGAGGTGGGTTTGTTGCTTATCCATCTTTACGTTCCATTATTATTATTATTCCATTATTATTATTCCATCCATTGAACCAAAAATTAAATTATTTATATACGTTACACCTAAATACCTGCGATTGCTTGTGTCGAGAATTTTGGGGGATTCCTGACTATGGACAAGGGTGATGCCTGGATGTCTGACCCATGACTGCGGAGAAGCAGCCGCTGGGCCTGTCACATGCAGCCTTGTGCAGCCTTGTTTTGCGCAGCCCCTGAGCCTGGTCGCTCTTGCCAATGGGGTAGCGCAAACCATGCCCGTAGGTTGGACGGGTTGGAATCCCTCCCCTCTTGTGACAGGGTGCCGCCAGATCTAAGGGCGAGGTATGGTGATGCTCTCGTCTTCACACCAACAAATGACCCTCATGGGCCATGTGGACTGTATTGACAGAGGGGGCATGGGTGTGTTGGCTGCATCCACATTTGGACTCGCTGATCATCGGTCTTGTGTGGTCCCGTGCCCAGCTACAACAAGACGGCGTCAATGACTCCACTGGTTGCCGGGCTAGCTTTGGCGTAGAGCAGCAGGTATGCAATGCATGTCTACAGCTGGGTGCAATCAGATGTACAGTAGTGTACGAGTTTGGTGCATTTGTTGTGATAAGTTCTGCCTGTTGCCATACAGTAGTCAGGTACAGGCCAACCAGTCAGCAGGCAGCACTCGTGTGAAGGTGGGGAGATGTGGGGAAGTACGTGTTCAAGGTTGCGTGTTGATGGGAGTTGCCACTAGCAGACATTGGGTTCTGCCCACCAGCTGTGCTACTTTGTGGCTGTGCGGTTTCCAATCTTACGGCATGCAGCAACACCGCATGTGTGACTACTGCGGACCACGTAACCGATTTCGGGACTGCCTACCAAACCAAAGGTGAGGCTTGTGACGCCTTGCATTGACTTCTACGCCACAGTACATCAACCAACGACGCTCGAACCATGGCAAGCTTGATGCAGTCAAGTCAGCGCATCGCGACAGGCCGCAGGCCCCAGGCCACCAGCAGGCCCACCCTACCTGCGATGCGCTCAGCCAGCACAGCCACCAGGCCTATGGCTGCACAGGCGAGCGCTCATTGCCATAGCATCCCAGACAGGCATTCACAACCACAGGTTATCAGCACGAGGGCGACATCAAAAGAGTTCAGACGAGCATCCTATTCCTGCCTGTTTGGCTGCCAATGCTGGGTGTGATCATGCTTGTTACGCGCAGAGCACATTCGTACCTGTGAACACTTTCGTGCCTGTGAACGCCACTGGCTCATCCAGGAGCCGAAGGTCCGTGCGAGTGGTGGCTCGGGCCACAAAACAAAACAAGGCTGCGCAACAGTACCAGGTACGATATGGCAACGCGATCGCGTGTTCTGCGCTTCACAGATCCGCAGGCTCATTCTCATCCTGTGACCCTCACCACTGGGTCTGTACGTGATCATAACACATGCACACGCTTCACACGCGCCATCATCGCAGGTAGACGTTGACAAGCCCTTGGGTCTGTCCCTAGCGCAATCTACAGCTGAGGGCGGTGGCATCGTGGTCAAGGTGCGTGGTATTTAGGCAGATGCATCTGTGTACCTGCCCTGACCGTAACCTTGGTCTGGGAGGTTTGGAGACCCAAGGAGAAAGCCTCTACTCAGCCATAGAGGGGCTTCAAATGACTGACAGGGGCTCCCGGAGTAAATAATACTGGGGGAAGTTCCTGTCAGAAAAAGTCAGAAAAAATGAAGGCTTCAACCCAAAAGTAGGGAGCCCCAGTTCCACGGCAATACTGGGGAAGACATTTAAATTTAACGTGCATTCTCAACAGGGTGATTCAACTGAGAAGTCACAGCGGTGCAAGAGTGTACATGTTCAAGCTGACAGTAGTTCAACTTCAGCTTCATCTTCAAGCAAGAAGCCTGCACAAGAAGAGGTGCCTTGGCGTGGCACTGGGGCTCCCTACTCTTGGGTCTAAACTCCACTTTATAGGAAAAAGAAAGATTATCATTCGTATTATGCCATCTTAAATTGGGCGGATTCATTCTTGGAAAAGAAAGGCCAGAATCTGCTCCAAACACCCCCATCCTAAAAAAACAAAAGTTTTCCAGTTCTGAGACAATTTCCAAGAATGCCACTGGAACCAGTGTTAATAGTGAGTGACTCGGTGGGGTTGGGCCGTTTTCAGGGTATGATTTCTCGTATATTCCCTAGATTTGCTCAATCTACTCACCATTGACATAATTTCCAGCTATATCTGAGTAACTTCTGCAAGACCTCTCCCTACAGGAGCTCTGCAGTGGCAAACATGCGCTCTCTGTATGCCAATGCGCACACAACCAAGACAGTTCGACTGCGAGGGTTTGTTCGCTTTTTGTTGGAAGCTGAGTCAGCAAGCTGCTCAAAAATCTTTAGTGGATTACATAAACCTCGGCGGATTGCATAAACCCCGTGTGGGATAGACACACACCTGTGACGCATCTGCAAACTCCACAGTACACCCAATCACACTGGGCAACTACAACACACATCACCAACACCGGTTCCAGTGGTATCAACAGGAATTGTCCCAGAACTGGCAAACTTCTTTTTTTCTGATCTGTTGTTGGGTTAACCTGATGTGTATTCTTACACATTGGAACAGTGCATGCCATTGTGGGGAAGCCAGCATCGCATGTTTGTTGCTCTCATGCATGCAGTCAGCTTCAGGCAATGCGGCCAAGGCGGGCATCAAGTCCGGTGACACCATCATCTATGCCTCATCGTTCTTCGGCGAGGAGCTGTGGCCTGCCGACAAGCTGGGCTTTGTCAACAATGCCATTAAGGTACACACATGCCATGTCGGAAGGAGAACATTCCCTGTAACAGGCTACAATGAGGAACACCAGCCAGAACAGCCAGCAAGCCGTATGAATCTGCCGGGTGGTACTGTATGTAAGTGAGTAATTGGTTTGCGCATCTCACGCTGTAGGCTGCGCCCTCCCCGGTAACTTTTGTCCTCGTTCGTGGAGAGAACACCAGTGTCAACGTGAAGCGTTTGCCCAAGAAGGCCGCCCCACCCCGCTTTGGGCGGAAGCTGACCGAGGGCCAACGCCAGCGCGCCACGCACGTGTGCGTTGACTGCGGCTACGTCTACACAGACGAGTGAGTCAATGGCAGTTGCACAGCATACCCAGCCAGCAGCTTAGTTGGACAAAAGTATTTCTGCTGTGGTCGGCACCAAAGGGAGCAAGTCACTGGTTTGAAGCTAGGCACTCCACAGCAGGGTGTTGTCAACAGATGGCCCATGCTAGTGGTCTGTGTCAGGCAATGCCTGCAGCGGGATTTTTTGCATATGCAGGTAGTACTGCAGCGAGGGCTACACTATAGTATAACAACACGACTCTGTCCTCCCTTCAACAACAGAGAAGCTACGATTAACATGGATAAGGTCCAGTGCAGGTACACTGTGCATAAGCTGATAACACCTACAAGCGCTACACGCACAAGACGTTATATTCCATGCCTCGTTGCCATGAACTTGTACTCAAACGGTGATGAATCTTCACTCTGCGTGCAGTCTTCCCTTCGAGGAATTGAAGGACAGCTACCGCTGCCCACAATGCCAGGCACCCAAGCGTCGCTTCGTTCCATATGACGTCCGCAGTGGCCAGGTACGATTGACAAAGTGCTGAACCTTTACCAAATCATAGTGTGTTGGTCTACTTGATTCCCAAATCTCCTGGCAACGCCTTGTGTCATGTGCACCCTCCGAGCCATATCACTCTCCTCCGCGCTGTGGTTTGCTGCAGGCCAAGGGCATGGCTGAGGGCACCATCGGCACCGCAGCCACGTTGATTGGCGGCCTGCTGGGCATTGGCGTGCTGGCATACTTGGGTTTGACATTCTAGAGTTAGCAGGCGCAGCCTACAAAGCCGTATCCAGCAGAACAGTTGTCATCATCGTTGGCAGCCACCTGACATAGCAGTGGATATACAAATTTTGGTCTAGACAAGACAGGGCGTTGTGTGCATGCAATCCGATTTTGGCCGGAACTGGCAGGGTACCATGGCTCTGCGTGGAGTTGTAAACCTACTTCATGTACACCTTGTGCAAGCCGTCCTGAATTGACGGCCCTCACTTGTAAACTATATCAACGTCGCTTCTTGGTCGCTCTTGCCAATGGGGTAGCGCAAACCATGCCCACTTTGTGTGCAGATGCATTCACGCTTGGATATGTTCATGCTACAAGAGTGAGGCAAGCAGAGGACTGAGTAGAGAGGTTGAGCAGACTGTTAGATTCTGTTTCCTGCATGAGAAGATTTGATTACTGAGTCAGTAGGTGGTGTGCACATGAGGTTCAATGCCTGACATCGGTAAACATGGTGAAAGCAGTGGTGCACCAGACAACAATCGCCAATTCATATAGTTCTGCTGCAACCAGTGCAATGAACCAAGCTGAAGAAGCACAGCAGGCCAAATCTACACAGTCAGAGGGCAGTATTTCCATCAGTCGGGAAAGCGACCAGCAGCCCCAATCGACTCCTGCCCAGTCTCCACTTGGACAAGAATGCTGGTGGGTACTGTAGCACGGGGCATGCTGGTCAGTGATCAAAGGCAACCAACCAGGAACGCAACCATGTCGTCCTGCCCCTGGTGTGTGTGAATTCTCCAGACCAGCCTGTCGATCGCCTTGGTGTCATACCCCATCGGCTGCAGGTCATCCGGATTATGTTGAAAGTCGACAGGAGTGCCTCAAAATGGATATCACCGTATGTACATGTGAACAAGTCCACATGGCGACCCTGGATCCTTGCTCAGTCAAAGACAATGTATCCGCCAGGCTAGCAACACAAAGTCAGCCTGGATCCTTGCAAGCATGCCAGCAACGGCACTCCGGTTTTCGGTTGTCCCTGTCCCAAGTGCCATGCCAAGGCCAAAACCGTGAGCGATGCTGATGCCGCATACCCAGGTTTGCCAGTTCTGGGACAATGTGACGTCCCAGAACTGGCCCTGTGGTACCGTGTACCACGACACCCAATATCCATCCCAGCAACACGATTGGCGCACATACGAATACACCAATGTTTTCCGGACACACACAGTATGCCCATAGTCCCTGTGAGAACCACGCACAGCTAATTGCACACCAAGGTCGACATGCTGGCACTTACAACACCAGTTACAGTGGTGTTTTCGAAAATTGTCCCAGAACTGGCAAACTTCTTGTTTTTGACAACAACTGCTGATACTGATATTGCACGACGCAAGAGGCAAGGGTCGCGGCCTTGGGACAACATGCTGCTTGGGCCTGGGGATACATCTTGCACACGCCAGCATTGGGTTTGCCGGCGTGCTGGTCACAGTTCATCCCCTGTTTCGGTTTCAGGCCAGCGGGTAAGCGGGCAACCGTTGAAGCTGTTATTGTTTCGTGGGATCGCTTTTGCAACGCTTTGAAAGCGTTGAGTTATCAGTGTGTGAACAGCCCGAGGGTGGAATTCCGCTGGAACACAGCGCAGAGAGGAACGATGCTCTTGCTGTGAACGAACGCCACGGAGCACCTTCAGGCATGTCGTTTGCCAGTCAGGATGCCCCTCCTGTCAGGGCAAGCAGCAAGACGTACCGAGCAGCGAGTGTGCTTAAGGTAAGCAAGCAAATACGATGTGATTGGGAGGGACACGGCATCTTTGGCGGATGATTGGATGCCGGGCCTGTCACCTAGGCACATTGCGCTTTGTGCACCAACACGCGATACATCTTGTATCGGGTGCGCATGCCGGTTGCTGGCGGACGTAACATTCATTCTATGAGAGTTGGATCCGCCGAGCATGTGTGACAAGCAACCCTCGGCCACGCTTTAGTCCAACCAGGAGCTCAGACCTATCATATCTCTGATTACTTCTGTATGTGTTGCCGGGGCATGGATTGAAGCCGCACTGGACCGGCCACACACATGTCAGCAGAGCCTAACTGGCCTATTCTGCTTTATTCCACTCATAACACCAAGTGGGAAGTGGCATAGCCCAACGATGCCTTTTCATGCCGCTGTTTATGCGGCCCTGGCTCAATGGCACGAGTTGCGTTAGTTCTGCACTCTCAAGCACGCTCTTGCACACTCAGCAATTGGCCCGTAACACCGTGTCACCGGCACATAACTGCATCCCCATGCCTTAGCTGCGTGTGTGTCGGTGCGCCTGCAATCTCCTGCCAAGCACTGCATGACCCTGTGCTACACATGCATGGCCCAGCATTGGTCTCTGGCGTGCAGAGCGGCGTGGTGTACGGTGGCACAGCCCTGCTCAGCGGCGTCAATGCCATCACACCCCACTTCTCAGGGGCGGTGGACATCATGGTAGTGGAACAGCCAGACGGAACATACCGGAGCACGCCGTTCTATGGTGTGTGCACCAGTGATGTGGATTTCAAAGTTTTAGAAAAGCTCATTCCAGAGTCTCAAGTCTGACAGTAGTCGGTCTGGACCTCAGTATTGAACTCTTACATAAGTCGTTCCCAACCTTATGTATCCAGTCATGCACAACCCCAGACGTTTCCAGCACCTTTGTGTGCTGCTCAGAGGCTTTGTGTGCACGTGCCTCAAGCGCATAGCGTATGAGCTGCTACTGAGTTGCATGGCTAAGTTGATTTGAAGTTGCAGACAGACATGTCTGCTTCGTCCAATGCACCTGGTCCGCACTGCTGCTTGTGCCCAGCCACACTTTGTATCATGGCACGTATATATCATGGCACGTATATATCATGGCACTGCAGCCGCCGTTGTTCACCTCGTACGCTCTCTGGTTGCCACATGTTGTGCAGTGCGGTTTGGCAAGTACACCCACCTGCGCTCCAAGGATAGGCAGGTTCAGATCCTCATCAATGGTGAGCGCACGGCACTGCATGGGGTGCTGCATTGCCATGCTGGACAGGAAGCCTGGAACAGAATTCAACTCTGCGCACAGGGCGGCAGCTTTCTGAGTTCAGAAAGGTCCAAGTCGTTCCTGCACAGCCTCATTTGCATGACAATGGCTGAGTGCTGCATAACCAAACACTGCATGAAGCAGGGTTGCTTTTGGATCTCGGTGTCCAGAAGAAAGCGTGCAGCTTGACTGAGGACGCCAGCATACGCCTCGCCTGGCGTCCAGCAGCACCATGCTTACACACCTGCAAACAATGCAGTTGTGCTGCTTAGCATGTTTGTTGTGCATGCTCCCTATCGTGCCCACAGGTCAGCTGGCTCCCTTCTACATGCACCTGGGCGAGTACGGCCAGGCATACTTCACATCGGACTCGCCGGAAGCTGCTGCAGGCAAGGCACCAGGCAGAGCTCCACCCAGCCAAGCATCGATACTAAGGCGTGAACGTGTCCGAACATGGAGTCAAAGCCACGCAAACTAGTGAGGCACGCCAACTAGGCTGTAACGTACAGTAGAGCGTACGTCGGTGTGGACATGTGCCTGGGTTGGTGCAAGTACTGGTGGTCACATGCTGCATGCTTGCTCAGCGCCTGCCATGTACCCATGCCCATGTGCCCATGTGCCGCTGCTCTGCAGGCGAGGTGGACGACGAGGAGCAGGCCACGCTCCTGGCTGGCATGATGTCGCCGCCCAGTGGATACTCCTCGGGGGACGACGAGCGGCCGCAGTTTGCCGACCCGCAGGTGCGCCCAGGCCTCACACACACGTGCTCCATCTGATAGCGTGAAAATGCGCTCCCGATGTCACACACACACACACACACACACCTGTGACACCGCCTCATGCACACAAGCTGTGGCTTGGAATTTGGCAATGTTCAGCACGGCTTGTGTCAGCGCTGGCACAAGCTTGTGTGTAGGACTGTTGTCAGAGCATGCGAACATGTTCACCACAGGTTGCAAGTCACGATGTGCATGTCGTCCTGGGACTCTGTCAGCGTAACAACAGCGTAACAAAGCATTCCAAACATCTTGAGACATGCGCATACACTCGCACATCCCAAGCCCATACTCTCCCGCCCATGCAGGTACTGGCGTCAGTGCAGGAGGAGGTGCAGCGGCTGCGCATGCAGGAGGGCGACAGTGAGCAGCCGGGCGAGGGTGCCTCCTCGCAGCTGTTCAGCGGTTCCTTGGGCGGCGACAGCAGCGTGGGCGTCAGTCCACCAAGCGGTATGTTCCGGCCCTCCCTCTGGGAGCCCCTGCTGAACCACACGCAGGACAGCGATCCAAACAGCTCACAGTCACTGTCACGACCGCCTCAGGCCCTAGGCGCTTCACCGTCTGCCAGTGTCAACGCACAGGGCGGGAGTGCGTTAGGCAGTAGCCCGCCCGCTGGTGCGCTGCGGGTCTCCCGCCGGGTCAGCGGCAGTTCCACTCGGGGCGGCAGTCCGCTGGGCATGTCCCCCTCCAAGTCGGTCTCAGGCCTGGAGGCGCTCCTCACAGACACACACCCATCAGCTGTGAGCCACAGTCAGCACTCATCTACCACCAGGCATGCAGTACAAGTGTTAGGCTTTCCCGACAATTCAACATCAGGCACGGTCCGGCACACGTCTCTCACCGTTTCAGCGGTGCCGGCACTCCAATCAGACCATTTGCTTGCATCAGTCAGCGATGCTCAGCAGCCCGCCACCCGCTCTGCTGCTAGCGCCCCAGCCACACGTATTCATCACTCGCCTCCAGCCACCAGCATGCTGTCCGTTTCTTTACGCAGCAACCAGAACGTGGAACAATCCCTTGACCTCGCCGACTCAGCGACAAACAACAACCCTCAAAACGGTGCTTCAGCAGATTTAGGCAGTGCTCTGCAATCCAACGCCAACTTGGATGCAAACCCACCACCCTCCAACGCAGACAGCTCACTAAGCCACCCATTATCAGCGTTTCAGACAATATCCGCGGAGCTTGTTCAGACGGTATCCCCCACTCTCCCTAACACAGTACAGTTCGCCAGCCCCCAGTCCTTGCCCGCACCGCTGGGCGCTAGTGGTGTCAGCAGCCCGGGCCCCGCAGCGCAGCTGCAGCTGCCGCCTGTGGAGCTTGACGGCCAGCCACAGGGCGAGACCGGCATTGCCCCGCCCGTGGGCCTGCCTCCGCCCAACCTCCTGGGGCCCATCAGCCCGTACTTACAGGTGCGGCCAATGCCGCCCAGTGCATACTTCAACATTGCATACAGTGCATGACACAATTTGGATACAACACCCGCCATTGCATGCAAGCCTTGCCTGATAGTGGTGTGTAACCCTGCTGACTGCTGACTGCTTGTGTCAATCAACGGCCATGCCAAGGGCAAGTGAGTCAGCCAGTGTGCTGTGGCGTCCTGGCCATTGTCCACACGCTGCGAGTGACAGTCTCACACCTGGTGGTGTGCACAGGGTCTGGAGCTGTCCCTATGCGGAGAGCAGCTGCAGACCGGGGTCAGCTACAGCGAGGCTGTACAGATATTTGAGGAATGTCGGGTTGGGCCTGCGGAATGGGCAGAGAAGGTAACGGTGGCTGGATGGCGGTGGTGCATGTGGAAGCCCAAGTGCACGCGCTGTCAGTACTCATCCCAGGAGCGTGCAGAAACCAGGCGCACTGACCGCTTGTGCAGTCTTGTCAGTTTTAGTTCGCTGGAGCAGTGGGTGGCCGTTGATACTGGCTCGCCACCAAGCCATGGTACAAGCACTGCTGCATTAAAAGCCAGTAGACTTTGCAATTTTCCTGCTCCCTCCGCTGCTTGAACCCTCAATACACTTGCTGCTGCATCTGATCTCCTTGCGTTTGCACCTGTTTGCTGGGCGGCAGGGCCACGAGATGATCCAGTCCCTGCACCTCATGGTGCGGCTCCAAGGCGAGATCTACCCGTGGGCAAGCGCTGCGCCGCTGGTGCTGGGCTGGGCGGCTTTTGGCGCGTGGTGGCCACACCTGGTGCCCACGGACGCTAGGCGCTGGGTGCCGCCCACGGGCCTCACGCCGCACAACAGCGGCCCCTCTGCCAGCGCGCTCACCGCAGCACAAGCAGACGACGGGAAAAAGGTGGGGGCAGGATCACTTCTCAATTCTGCTTCCCTTGTGCAGTATCGGCGCGCGATCATTCCGCCTTCAAAATGCCATTCAGAAAACTCAAGATGCAGTGTTGGGAAAAGGACGTGCAGGGCTTTGTACAGAATGTGAACACTGGCTCCTGAAGAATACATTATCTTCTCTGCATTTGGTAAGGTTCATGCTGTTCTCATGCCATCTGCAGGGCTGGCGGCTGTGGCCATTCAGCACTAGGAAGCCACTTCTGGAGACCACGCCTGGTGCAAGCCTTAGCTCCCCAGCCCTCCTGACCGGCAATGCGCAGCAGCTGAGCAGCAGCAGCCTTCCCAAGGCGCGGCATGAAGTCGCGCTCAGCCGCCCGACCACCGGGGCCCTGCATGTGCAGCGGGCGGCCAGCACTCGGTCAGGCAGCAGCGAGGCGCGGCGGCTGGCGCGCCTGTCCACCCCCCTGGCGAGGAAGACGCTGAGCCCGAGTCACCAGCAGCTCAATGGGCTCAAGCTCCGTGCGGGACAGAACACTATCAAGTGCGTGGGGCCCAGCTTAGTGTCAGGCTGTGATTCTGCCCGATGGATAGCAAGGATGGGGGCGAGATACCTTTTCCTGCGAGCAAGAGATCAAGCAAGGGAGGCATGAGCATGCCCAGGTTGGCACATCAACACGTCGCTGGTGACTGTTGCATGCAGGTATGTCGTGGGCGGCGCTGAGCTCGTCGCATTCATTTACTTTTACCACTGGACCACCAAGCTCGTGATCAGCGATGTCGACGGCACCATCACGCGGAGCGACGTGCTGGGGCACCTGCTGCCTGCCATGGGCTGGGACTGGAGCCATGCAGGCATCAGCAGGCTCTTCACTGACATCGCACACAACTGCTACCAGGTGGGAAGTGGGGCCGACCCCATGCGTCGGCCTTGACTGATGAGGGTGGACACACACCGCCCGGCTTGTCAATCTGGTTTGCTGATTGCTAGATCAGTTCTAAACATGGATGGGTGCAGTGCGGCGGCTCGCTGACATGCATGTGCAGCCGCCCACGCATTCAGGTTTAACTGTGACGTTGCTTGCAGCAGGGCAGCAGGGCAGCACACCTGACGTCCTCGCTGCTGTCAGCCGACAATACACATGATGATGCAGCCGGGGCAGAAAAGCTTTTCCCCGGGCTGCTTTGCATGCTGAGGCAAAGTTTACAATTTGTCCTGCCCTGATGGGTATCTTGTGCCTCTGGTGCTGTGGATTTCCCGCAGCTGATGTACCTGAGCAGCCGTTCCATCAGCCAGGCGGGCATCACACGCGACTACCTCAACACGCTAGTGCAGGGGCAGCATCGCATGCCAGTGGGCCCCGTCATCATCTCGCCGCACGGCCTGCTGCCGTCGCTCTACAGGTGTGAAGCGTGTGATCACTTGCGCCACCCCCACCTCTTACGCGACTCCCATCACTTGCGCCGCCACACAACTCGTCCGCAATTGGCATAGTAGAGCTTGAATACAAGTGCTTCTGTCTCTCACTGGGTGTGCAGTGCATTGATTCAAGCGTCGTATGTCAACGCCATGAACGACCACCGCCCTGTTGTCTGCACTGTCCGCAGGGAGATGATCCTGCGGCGGCCGCACGAGTTCAAGATTGCCACTCTGCAGGACATCCGCGCGCTGTTCCCCGCGGAGTGGAACCCCTTCTACGCAGGGTTTGGCAACCGCGACACGGACGAGCTCAGCTACCGGGCAGTGGGCGTGCCGCTCGGGCGCATCTTCATCATCAATCCTAAGGTCAGGACACAGGCAGGATGGCCAAGCAATGCAGGCAGGATGGCCTTATTTGCTCCCGTGGCAAGCCCACAACGCTGTGACATGCTGCGTGGTGCCGCAGAGCTAGGCTTGAAGGGGTGCCGCAGAGCTAGGCTTGAAGGGGTGCCGCAGAGCTAGGCTTGAAGGGGTGCCGCAGAGCTAGGCTTGAAGAGGTGCCGCAGCAGACTTATCAGTGCGCTGTGCCAAAGACGCAATCTGAAGCAGAACTCGCAAGGTTTATTCAAATGTGACAGCAAAACGAACTGCACTTCTGCTTGGGAGGAGATCAGTGTCATCACAGATGTGAATCTACACACTAACGGGTTGACTGCGATAGCTGACGAATGTGTGGCTTCTAGCTCGGTGCATGACATGGTGCAGTCAAAGCGATGCTGACTGAAAGAATGATGCTTTCCAAACAAGGTCGCGTTGTCACATTGGACGCGCACCTGGTGGCCAGGTTTGGAAGCAGGCTGGCCCATCGATTGTTTGACGCCAAATGCAGAGAAGCAGAACCCAAGCAGACTGGCAGGAATTACTTGCCCAGGAAAGAAGCATATCTCGAGTCACAGTGCATCTATACCAAGCGGTGCACGTGGCGCACACATCTACTGAGGCACTGATCATCAAAAGCACGAATTCAAATCAACAACCTCCTTTGGTCAGCAACATGACGGTCTCCTCCTCCTCCTGTCCCGCAGGGCGAGCTGCGCAAGGCAGCCATGACCATGCAGTCATCCACCCTCAGCTCCCTGGCCGCGGTCAATCAGCTCATAGACGACATCTTCCCGCCCTGTGCCCGTTCTCTGCCCACCACCGCCGTGCCGGCAGACAGCCTTCCCCCCGTGGGCAACGGCACCCCGGAGCACAGCGCTGCGGGAACCGCTAACGCTGTAGCGACTGCGGCCGCTGAAGTGGCGGTGGCTGCTGTGTCCGGCATTGCAGGCAGCGTGGCTGCAGTTGCGGGTGGTGACGCGGGCGCGGACACTGACTCTGTTGCCGGCCCCACCCCGCAGCACATGTCCCAGCAGGCGCTGCTCACTGCACTGCGGGGGACTGCCGAGGACTACAACGACAACCACTACTGGAACAGCGACCCGAGCATGTACATGGCCGGTGGGGATGTGGACGAGTTGGAGCGTTTCGTGGTGGCGGGCAGCACTCCACCCCGTGCGCCGGTGATGGGCAAGGGGCGGCAGGCGGCAGGCGCCATGACGGCTGTCGACGAAGAAGACGGAGGGTTGAGAGACGAGGCATCGGGAATTGAGATGTCGGAGGGGGCTTGCGAGCAAGGCAGGAGCTTCATTGCCTCATACAATCCATTTGCGTACTAACGCAGTCAGGGAGAGTTGCATGTATGCGTTAGAAGAAACTAAGCAGAGCAGAATTTTTATGGCCTGCCTGGAAGTCGATACACCATGGCAACCGCACTGCTTTGCTCCTGTCCTTTTGCTTGTCGGGCCTTTGCTAGAACTGAACACCGCAAGAGAATCCAGTAGGAATTGCTAGAACTAAACCCATAAAAGAACAGCTGTTGTGGGTCAACTCGACCTGTAGATACTTATATCAGACAACATACATGTCAAGGGAAACTTGACAGTACCGTTGCCCATGCTCATTATGGGCACGTCTGAGCTGCAATACTGGCGCTTTCCTTGCAAGAAAACAAGTCCCATGGCAAATATCTTTTTTTCTTCATTAAGTGGCAATAAGCTAACTAGCAACCTGTCTGGCAAGGTGCAAACCTGTCCATGTGCACAAAGTGGGTTCCCATCCACGTGAGATTAGCTCGTACAGCAACAGTCCATTCTTCTGGCATGTGGCGCAGAGACTCCTTCAGACCATGGACGCTGTTTTTGGATTGGTTGTATGCAAAAGCGACAAGTGCAATTTCAGGGCCCTCACACTACAATGGTATGGCGACTAACACCACTAGCGACCATAAACCTTCATGGACTGCTCTGGTGGGTAAACCGATACGGCGGACTGCATGAGATGAGGCAGCTCCATGGCAGAAGGTGCTCTGTTGCGTCAGTAATTTTTGGAGACTGCTTTGCGTTGGCCGTTGGCAAGGTCTGAGGCATGCACTTTGCATGACACTGTGGTGCTGTGTATCTGTTGGTCTTCAGCCTGGTCATACATTTATTTTGCATCAGTGCAGTGTTGCCAGTGATGACAGTCGTACTTTGCACCCTGCTACCAGTGACCTTTTTTGGCTTAACGATTGTCAGGCGCGTAATTCTTGGAGAGATATTGTGTCTAGCTGCAGCACCGTGGGTTGAACCATGAAAAGCCATGTAATGATGATGATGATGAGCATGTGCACGAGCTTCTCTATTGTCACTGGAATTGAAATTTGATGTCGCTGCAGTCTGTGCCAAAGAGACAGTCATTCTTGCGACAGAGGTAACTGTAAAATTGTTCTGACACAAACCAGTTCACACCTTACAATGGTTATGAGATGTTTGATGAACCGGACTTGATGGCGTCCGTGCTGCAGCGATACCTCTACTTGCCAGGTTACGTAAGGGTTTTTACATGAGTACAACGCATGGGCCGACAAGCAGCGCCTGCCATGGGCCGATGTCAAGACTGCGACAACACTCCCAATCAGTCTCGCGTCAGTAACACCGACCTTGTGCATCGCCTCTGTCTTGGGAGCTTTCCTCGTGGCTGTCACTTGTGGTTATCAGAGACAGCTACGTGGGCAGAGGCTGAGCAGCAGGCGAGGAGCGAAGTGTCATGTATGGGGGCGACCCCCAAAAAAAAGAAGTTTGCCAGTTCTGGGACAGTTTTGGGACCGGCACCGTGATGAGGCTGTCAGTTGTCTGTGGGGACTAGTTTTGACTAGTTTATTCAGGAGTGTGCTCATACTAAGTTTTTATGGTGGTGAAAGTGTGACGTTGGGTTAGTGTCATCTGCTACTGGGATGTGTTCCTGAATCACACCCTAAAACCGGCCTAAACCCACCGAGCCACTCACTATTAACAGGCCCTACACTGGTTCCAGTGGCGTCCTTGGAAATTATCCCAGAACTGGCAAACCTCTTTTTTTTGGTGAGCACACTGTATAACATCCTCTAGTCACTTTGGCCATTCGAGTTGTACCGAACTCAACTTGGAGCAGTTGCGTGGTAGCCTGTTGAGTGGAGCAGTGGAGTGGTTACCGGAGTTAGAAAGTGGAATTCACAAACTTGCCAGTACTATGCCTAACTGTAACCCTAACCCTGGTTGGTTCCTGGTTAGCATACCGATTGATTAATGTCCAACCGGGCAACCCCAGTCTGGCCAATGTTCTCCAACTTGCTGATGGCGTCCCGACTTTGATTGAAAATAACCCTGGTTGGATTGTTTGTAGCTGTTCAACGAACTGTTGCGACTCAAGCTTGATTGTCTGATGAAAGGCAACGTACGCCACAACCAGGTCATGGCTCAGGCGACAACGCAAGTTTGCGACTACTTGGTTTCAAAAGGGACGAATGACATGACTACTGTCCCTCTGCAGAAGTCGGTCCGCGTGGCCTGGTGGCCGGCTGTGTGTCTGCCCGTGCAACTCAAGTGCAATCCAGGCACAACTGGAGTCCAGGGCGTACACAACGTCCTTTCGCCACAGTGCCCAATCTGAACTGCTGAGGGTCACAGCTGCAACAAAGGTCGTGACATCCTCGAAACCATGCGCTTAGAAGCGTTTGCCTGGTGCCATGTCAGGCTGGAAAAGCGTGGTTACCTGCTCCAAAACCTTCATCACCTGCGCACAACGCACAAGGTGTTGCATGTTGCGTTCCACCGCAAGCTACTGAGGCCCACTGCCCTCAAGCGGCCGTTGGCGAGCAGAGAACACAATTTGCACACGTTTCTGAAGCGCCATCAGGCGGCAAGGAGAGCACAGTTAGTAGGCAAGTTGGTCGTTTGCCTAGTCAAGGCCTTGCTTGACGTCTAGTGCCAAGCAAAGCCATCCACCCTGCATGCTTGTTGATGTGTTTGTTTTCCCACCTCTGGGTCGTTCTGGTACTTGACAATGTTCATGGGGCTCTGGCTGATGTCCATGATGGCGGCCTGCACCTTGGGACTCTGGAACCCGGCGGCAAGCTCGGGATTCGCCATCACCTGCACGACGCGCACAACAGGCCAGTGAGCGCAGGAAGCGCAGCTGTGCCTAGGAGCTTGGTCAAAGATCAGCACAAGTCATAATGCGGGCATGCAATGGCATGCGGCACATGTTCACCTGCGGGTTGGGACTTGACTTGTGTGATACAGACAAGGCACGAGCACCTGAACTGAATTCCCTCCGTGCACTGCACAGCATTAGCTACTGCACATTGCTTGCAATCCAAGATCATTGCCAACCTGCTTCGCCCATTGCTTCGCAGGAATAAGAATACAATACGCCCACTCCTGCGCATTATTCCCGACCGTTGACGCCGTCCTCTTTTACCTTCGTGATGACGTCCTCTGGCTTGAGGCCCAGTTCCTGGAACTGTGCGTTGACCTTGTCCTGGTTGAAGTCCATTCCCTTCATCATCTCCATCATCTGGGGCGACATCATGTTCTGCTGCTCGAACATTGCAGCCATCTGTTTCTTGACCTGCATGCGAGCAGCGGCTGCACACTATCAGACAAGTGGTGCAGGGCATAGGTGTGTGCACACAGCAACATGCGGTACACATGCGGCGGGCCCGCTGGCGGCAGGAGCCTGTGATCAATTAGTGCTCGATGATATGGCATGCTGACTGGTCGGCTGTGCGTGAACGTGTGGTGAGGCAGCTCTTGGCTCTCCAACAGCACGAGCTTGCCGGTTAGAGGGGTGTGCACTGAGACAGAATTCGAAACTTGAGGTCCACGCCAGCGTGAAACTTGGAATACGAAAAAGGACTTTGCCATGGGCAATCAAATCTAAAGTACGGATGTGCACTGGGGTTCAGATGCAGCCACCCCTGCAATCCATCACATTCGTCACTTTGCTATTCCATGCAAGCTCAGAACACACCTCTGGGTTGTTGAGCATCCACTCGATGCTGGACGGGTTGCGCATGGGCTCCGGGAGGTATGGGTACAGCATCTTCTGCATCTCCGGGTTGCGGAGCATGTTCTCCATCATCTCGCTCATCACGCTCCCAGTATCTCCCCCGCCTGGAGCGGCACCGGCACCATTGCTGGCACCAGTGCTGCCTTGCTGCGCTCCATTGCCCGTGCTGCTGCTAGTGCTGCCAGTGTTGCTGCTGGGGTTGGAAGAAACGTCTGAAAAGAAGCTTGCTGAACTGCGGGGTGCCTGCTGTGACGCTTGAGGCGCTCGGCCGGCGGGCTCCTTGACAATTGGCTCCTGTGCACACGTGCCCAGGACAACTCGCACTGACGGACAACAACTCATGCAGGCGTTCCAGTCCTGTCTCGAACTAAGTCATGATTGCCTTTGTTCCTAAAGCTCAGTGGTTATCTCTAGTGTCCTGATCCACCAGTCAGGTTCATGTCACTCCGCAAGGTGCCCTGCCTCACCACTAACTCCATCTCTGACGGGCTGGCGCTCTCCTTCCCCGGGCTGCTGCCTCTGGCTGGCGGGCTGCCGGTGGGCTGGTTGCTCAGCCGTGAGGCAAACTTCTCCCCCTTCTTGACCGTCTCCGGGGAAGGAGACGCGCCTTGTGCGGGCGTGAAGGGAATATCCATGGTAGGGGAGGAGGCCTGGGCCTGGGCGGCAGCGGCCTGTGCAAAGCCGCCAGGAGGGAAAGGGGGCATGCCACCGGGGAAGGGAGGCATGCCACCTGCCTTGCCAAACGGCCTGCATGCGCGGTGGAGTCATTTCATGCTTCAGAACAGCTGCCAGGTACAGTATCCAGACTCCATAGTAGCTCCACCAGAGCTCAGGCGCCTCTCTGTTGCGTCATGTTGATTTGTTGCAGCAGGTAAGTGCTTGCTTTCACCTGTTATTTTTCCGACATCTATATGACCGAATGATGTGTGCAACTGCCAACACCTCAGACTGGATGGGTTCTGGCACATGCAAAACGTGTCTAAAATCATCACATGGATCTTAGTATGCCTGGTCACGTACCCTGCAGGCCCAGGCTGGTTGCCCATGGCTCCCATCATCTGCTTCATCGCCTGCGCACGGGCAGGGTACCAAGTTGAAAAACCATGTAACCAAGCACGTCTTCTTTGACTGATGGCGCCCTCAGTATGCTATGCACTACTACTGCGGTACTTGCTTACACACTCACCATCTCGGTCATCATTTGCTGTGGTGTCTTTGGGTTCTTCATGAACTCTTGAACCTGTGTTAACAATCAGTAATCAGAAGTCAGGATTGATGAGCTTGTTGATAGTGGCCAGGGTTGAAAGACCGCTTGAGGATTTGACCGCACCTTGTTAATGACGTTTGCCGCAATGATGCCGACGCCCACCCATATCCACCATGGTGCTCCGGTGCTGGTCTCCTGTGCCTTGTATGCAGGTGGGGCTGGATAGTAACCAGGAGGAGCGGCCATGTAATACTGCTGGTCATGCTGCACGCGCTGCGGAGCCTGCATGCATGGAGAAGGTTCGATGGCAGGCACAGCCCACCACAATCAGATCCGACTGCGTAAACGAATTGACCTTCTCGTGCTCTTGCCGAGCGGCCTACCTGGTATGAATAGCCGGCTGGAGGGTACAGCGCTTGGCTACCTTCCAATCCGGGTGGGGGTGGAGGCGGCAGTGGCAGTGGGACGGCAGATGACACATCAGCAGCCGCTACTGGATTGCCTGCACATCCCAAAAGCAGCGCTAGCCTCAGCGTAAACGAAATATACGAGGGCTGTTATCAACACTCAATCTACGAAATCGGCACATACTTGGCTGATCAGTAGACTGCTGACACTTGACGCGAACAGCAAGTTTACGAGCTGATGGTTTAGATCCGGAAGGGAGGGAGGGGAGATGGCCCGACCCCAGCCCACGACACTGCAGTGAAGCCTTCATCACAAAATTTTTTGACAGAGCAATCAGCGCCCGTTCTGTAGCTCGAGCTCCCAAGAGATAGAAACAGTTAGAACCCGCCGGTGAGGGTTTTAGATTCCAAAGGTGGACCGCTGGCTACGCTGTCCTGGTGCACCTTATCCCTCGCGGGCTCAGACCAAGAAATCGCTCGCCAGTTTCTGGTTGATTGCACGTGGCAACGAACTGCTGCTCCAGTCAGGTGTCCTGCTCGCCGGTCTGAAACAGCATTGCTGCAAAAGCCTTCGTATCCTGCCAGGGTATTAGTCAGGTGGGCCCACGCAGACCCTGGGGTCGAGAGTCGCGCCCACCGCCAGCTTTTGACTTGTTTGTATGGAGCACGCGGTTTGAGCTACTTTGAGCGCACCCTTGGTACTCTGTGCGCTACGCAAACACAAGATGGCGACAGGTGCGTTAACGTGGAGCGCGAGTGGCAGCGCTGGCCATGGCCCGTCCTGCGACCGAGTTGACATTTGCACGAGGCCGGCAGCATAGATAATTGCATTGGGCCCATAGAGGGTTGGTTCAGTCTTCGAAAAGCTGTCGCAAGGTGGTGGTAAAGCGAGCCATGGAAAGATCAGCATGGGTGGTGACGAGCCCGCACTCTTGACATGATTGGGACGTATGGCACCAGTGCACCAGTTCCCGTTGTAGCATGTTCAGACCATGTGCAGTTGCTTCAAAAGTCTGTTGCTCGCAAACCTGCACCGGCCTTTTTGGGATCTTGACCAATGTTTTTTTGACGCCACCTGCCCAGGCACGGCCATCCTTGATAATTTCCACGTGACGTACGCCGATGAACCTGGGGTGATGGTCTGCTTGACCGCGGTCAAGGCTGACGGTCGCAAGCTGGTCATTCATGGCTCCCTTCTGTCGTCGGCGTCACCAGCAGGTGTGTGCTTGAAGTGGCCTTTTGCATTCTCGTGGCACACTTTTGAATACCGACTTATTAGGACTTTGATTGCGCAGGTGGCCAGGTCGTTCAGACGTCTCCCATCTCGGACTGGATAATCGAGTATGGTTCTGCCCCCGGCGTGTGGGTTGTGGCGCAGGACAAATGGTGAGGCTGCCCTTCATGCACCATCAGCAATTGCAATTCGTTTGGTACTCCATGACGTTGTGCCCTTGGTGTCCACCATGATGTGGTGCCCTGGCTTTGATTGGTCCCCTTTCTTTCTCTACGTGCAGGTACAAGCTGCTACGTCCTGCTCCTCAGTATGCCACCACACACTACGATGTTCAACGGAAGCTGGACCTGTGCGCTCGCGCTGCCCACATCCTGCGTCAGCGTCCTGACCTTCGCTTGGATGTTGTGCACCAGCTTATCCTACAGCCCTCTGCTGGACCTATGGGCAGCCTTGCAGCCTACACCGTGCAAGAACTGCAAACGGAAGCGCCATTCATGCTCGGGCAGCTCGCCATGCTAGCCAAAGTGAGTGTTCACGACCTTGTGCTACCATGCCTTACCAGTTTGCTGAATTGTTAGTTCTAGTTCCAAAAGGTATTTCTGTCTGCCATGCATATGTTATTGTAGCGTCTCAGCATCCAGACATCCGGCGACCTGCTGCCTCCCCTGCTGGCCGACCTGGCGAAGATGTCTGCACCAGATGCAGTCTCGGAGGTACTGCTGTCTCTGGCAGTGGATGGTGAGTGCACAGGGAATGGTGTTGATCAGCAATGTGTGAGAATTGCATGTCCAAGTGAACAGGGCAAGCCGCTCGGACTTGAACGGTCAAGGAGAAGCAGTTGTTTGCATGTTTCCAATCTGTTGCTATCATTTGCTGTCTGCTATACGACATGGCTGCCTGTGTCCTGTCTGCCTGCAGATGAAGATGGCGAGGTAAATTGCTGCCAAGTCCTTGACAACCGATGAGACGGGTTGAAAGGAACATTACCAGGCATTGATGCATCTTCTTCACCTTGAGCACAACTTTATTTGATGCCTGGTGACATGGTCCATGTTGCACTGTTGCTTCAAGGCGTACAGCGTTGCTGGTTATGTGACTTTCCAGCCTTGTGTTGCTAAGCCATTTGTTCAAGTTATCAGATGCTGTGCACATGCTGTTTAGGGTGATGATGACAGCGATGGTGGCGACGGCGACGGACGTGCGGTGAGTGTGTACCCCTGTGCAGGTTGACAATCACTGTGTCTGTTGCAATCTGCACGTGCGTCTTTTCACTCAGTAGCTGGGACGATTTCTAAGCAAAGTTGCTCCCATGCAAGTTTCAGGCCAAGCGCCAGCGCTCCAATGACCCACGGGCTATCCGTGACGCGGCGGCAGACGCGCAGCGCGGCCCACCACCAACGCCTTGCATGGATTGGCGTGTGGAGCCATACATGCTGTCCGATCTGATTATGATCTGGGAGCTGTGCATGGTGAGTTTGATGTAAAGAACCCAGGGTCATGGTTCAATCATGTCTGACAAGCATGAACTTGTGCATGTGTATGCATGACTGCTGTTCAAAGGCAAATGGCTCTGATAGCGTGTGAATTTGATGCCCAAGAATCGGGCGGTCTGCCACCAAATCCACCTGTTCAAGCCTCATCTGTCCTGCAGGCCTTTTCCCACCTGCTGCAATTACCGCCCATTCAATTACATGCGCTTGAGGCGGCCATCATGCCAGGGCCCATACCACTGCGCACTGTACCGCACCCTAGTGTGCCAGCGTCCATCAAAGGCCCATCTGGGCCAGCTGCCCAGGAGCGTGAGTACGTAGGTAAGCAAGCCGTGATGCTGACGAGCTCGTCTGAATGGCAACAAAGGCACTATTTTGAACATGACAAGGTGAATTTTCAAATGATAACCCATGCTGACTAGCCATAATGGGCTCATATCTTGACACATGACGCTCGTCTGATTTCAGGTGCTGGCAAGACTCCCCAGATGCCCAATGCCAACCAGCAGAAAGAGCGTGCACACTACAACCTGCATACACTGCTGGACCCAGATGCTGTGGCATCTGGCATCATCCTGCGTGACATCCATGCCGCGCTTCTCAGGGTGAGTGCGAAGGCCTTCGCCAAGGCATTTCCTTGCCTTGCACGCAGAACGAACGGATGATGCGTCGGTTGCTTGTAGGTCCCACAGCACTGTGGTCAGGCCCAGCAGGCCATGCAAGCTGTACCGATTGTTCATTTGACTTACGCGTGCATTCATTGTACTCGCAGGTCATTGATGGTTTCAGCACCAAGAAACTGCATGACCCTCCTGAGCAGGGCAAGCTAGCCCCTGATGACAACAAATCTGAGCTCTGGCAGGAGCGTGTGGTTTCAGTCATCCTGGATCCAAAGACGCCAGCAGAGCACCTGCAGCCTGGAGCCAAGGTAATGCTTAACATTACCAATATTAACAACAGGCGTCGATTATTGTCAGTGATTGTCGGTCCATCCTCTAGTCAGGGTGCGTCCCTGATCATCCTCATCCTCACTGCGTATCAAATGCCAATTTTTATATGGTCGTATCATCTTGTTGCATCTTGCCTTCAGCAAGGGCTTCTTGCCTCTTTTCCTCCTCATCTGCGCCTATTAGGAACTTTCTATCATTTGGGCGCCATTCAACACGCCACTTGGAATGGTTTCGGGCCGCTGAAATCATGCATTAAAGAAGTGTCAGTCGGCATCAACAGCAATTCGAGTCCAGTCATGCTATGTTCCTTAGTTCTCATCCTTCTCCAGGGAACACCATCCCCACAATCCTTACATGTTTCTCGTATCCCCCCTGCACTCCTGGAACATCCTCTGCAACGGTGATGGCATTGGCACCCACTTGTCCTTGGTCTACTTGAAGAGAGCCTTCAATCGGGTTCTGCCACTTTGCGATGCCTTGTGCAGGCCGCTGCAGAGCTGATCCGTGCTCGTGAGTATCCTGCCCTTAGCCCAGTGCAGCGCCTGTGCATTCTCCGCTCCCTGTCCGACCTGGCACTGAACAGCGAGGTCATGCGGGACTATGTCGCACAGAAGGCCGAGCTGGTGGGCAATACTCGTCCCAAGGGTGGCTACCTACTGTTAGCAGCAGATCCAGATGAGGACGTAGAGGAGGCGCTCGTGCGCGGCTATGTTGCTCCCCAGCTCACGCCAGCGGAGCTGCAGGAGCCAGATGCGTGGATGCGATGGCTGGAGGGCTGCAGGTAGGCCATCTCAGTACGTCGCTGGGGAGGTGGTGTGTCACACATTGACGATTGAATTAGTAGGCAATCTGGCTTTGGCAGCTGATCTTTGATCCGGCTGGTGAAGTCGAGTTAACGCCATCACGTAGACCTGCTAGTCTGATCCAGGCGTTCATCAAGCCACGACCTGCCTTGCGACTTCTGCTGGCCCTGAGCAAGTTCTGCGTAATAAAGAGCCAAAACTTCCTGTAGTTCAAGATGGGCTCTTGTGTTGAAAAGATTGGGAGGTAGCCGCAGTGCCACGATCAGGCCCCTCCATTTACTGAGAGAAAGGTTACAGCATCCATTTTCATCCCCAGGGATACGTAGTTTACCTGGCTGCCTGTCACCTTGTGCAAACAACTTCCATTGCCTTTTTCATCACCCGCATTGGCTTCACCTCACCTGTGCTTGCGCGGTTGTTTCCTCCTCCAATAATGTAAGCAGGGTTGGCGTCCGGCGACCACTAGGCTTTGACCTTCGGGGCCGCCGGTACTGGGCATTTGGCAACCGTGCTAGCTGCTGGCGCATATACGTGGAGGGTCCTGAGGGCGGGTCCTGGGGCTGGTACGAGAGCGCGGCGCTGTCGGACCTGGTGCAGTGGCTCAAGTCTGCGGGGATCGAGAAGGAGGTGTCGCTCAGCAAGGCGCTCGAGGCCATGCCACTGCCAAAGAAGTACACCAATGGTACGGCAATCTTAGAACGCATGTCTATGAGCTTAGATGTGTGTACTGGCAGATTTGTCTGACAAACATGTCCACTCTACTTCTTCAGGTGTGCACACTGCACTGTGCGGCAATCGCCCAGTTAGTTGTAGACACCTTACTGTTGCTGCATTGCTCTCTTCACGCTGACATGTTCTGGGTGATTTCTGGATGCAGAGCCTGTCCCTGCTTCACCACTGTCTCTGCCCGCTCCCCCTGCGGATGGGTCCGTTCCCACCATTCTCTGGACGCCTGAGGACTTGCGCAACCGCCGCCCTGACGGCTACAAGCTGCTAGCGGCACCGCTGCTCAAGGGAGAGTACCATCAGGTGAGGGCATGGTCACCGTTTCCGCTGATGATTTTCGGATCAAATTCCAGTAAAGACTGGAAACGTACTTAGATTGGATCGTCTATCAGATGATGACTGACTAGCCCACAGTCATGTTATGCCACCAGGCTAAGCTTGCATTAAACTAGCATCGCTAGTTGTTCCCGTGCTGGAGACTGGGCTTGTCGAGCTTTCGAGGTGAACTCACCAGTGCTCGCTGCTGTCTCCTTGCGCAGCACGTCCCCTCTGGACTGAAGCCTGCGGGTGCCCAGGACCGCCTGCTGAGCTGCTGTGAGGCGCTACTCACTGAGTTCGACTTCTTCACAGAGACAGACCTGCAGCTGACCGACATGATGTCCATGTTGAATGCGATCAAGGTGAGTGATTGGTATGAACGTCGGGCCGGGCAACATGCTGGAGCGTGGGGCATGCGCAGGTGTTGGGGCTTGCACACTGGTGTGTGGATGTACAGCTTCAAGTGCATTTCAGGACGTGATTGATGCATCAAGATCAGGACGTGATTGATGCATACTGTGTCGTTTTCTATTCTCACAGCTGCTATTTCTCTTACAGCTGCCAGTTCTCGTACAGCTGCTAGTTCTCGTACGGCTACTCAGCTAGTTGGTGCGTGCTCGCAGGGTGGTGTGGCCGCTGAGCAGGCCAAGGTGGTGACACGCATCGAGTCCATGCTGCATGACACGGGCATGACGTCAGTGGCCTGGCGTGAGGAGCTGCGCGACGTGTGGATCAGGAGTCTGGCACGTGAGGGCCTGACAACCAAGGACGTCGCCATGCACATGGCAGCACTGCAGTACCACCTGTCAGACAAGCCAAGCCACATCGCCTGACCCGCCTGTCCTTTATTCGGCAGGTGCAGGCAGTGCGCTGCCCTCTCCTCTTTCCACAAAAGGACGACACGGTGCGCACATGCTCTTCCAGCCTTCATTTACCAGCATGCTCTGGCATCAATGTGTGTTGAGCACGTGCTTGCCTTGCAGTGTTTTGTGTGGATGTGGCTCAGCCCCATGCTTTCATACCATCTGCGTCTTGTTGCCTGGTCCATCCGTCCTGTCTGCATTATGCCTTGATGACATCGTCTGACTGTTGCTTCCATGCAGATTGTGTTCATGCGCACGGGCTGCATGATGCACATGGACAAGTATGCAGGCATGGCGACGCACTACAATGTTCAGGACATCCTGGCTGCACGCAACCAAGTGGCCCGACTCAACCCAGTGGAGCACTGCAAAGTGGTGGCCATTGGGTACAGGAGGTAAGCACACAATGGCCTTTGAACTAGTGGAAGCCCTGAGATAATCGTGAACGATGCCAGCCATTCTCACCCACATCTGCCGCTTGCAGTACAAGCATTGTATGTCGTGGCTAATTCCCTAATTCAAGCGGCATACAGGGTGTTCTGTTGCTGTCTTGAAGCTACTGGTTCACTATCGTTTTGAACGTCTGTGTGGCTAGCGCTGGGCTGTTACTACCTTGGTGTTGTTTCTTTACAGCTACCCCATCACATCAGTGGAGGTGCTCTCTGCCGTTGCTGCTGTGGCGGGCATCAAGACCGACGTGAAGCACGAGGGGAGCGGTGGCGCCCCGGGTGCAGGCAGCCACGTGTCGCACGGTCTTGCCCCAGGCCAGAAAGCGCTGGCGACACAGGTCAACCGCAACCGCCCTCCATGCATGTGGATGGTGCTGCAGCGGATCCTGCCTGACGGCCAGCCGGGGCCCGTGGACCAGCCGGGCCACCTCGCCTGTGTGCCCATCCACATCGACGCAACGCTGCCTGACTACATTGTCAAGCCAGACATGTACCTGAAGGGCATGCAAAAGCAGTGGCGGGCGGGTGAAAGGTTCCGTATGTACTTCGGCGGCAAGGTGCGGGATGCTTCTTCCACACAATTGGTCCATCCAGCCGCCCAGCATTTCTTGTTGGCCATCACCACTGTTGAGGAGAAGACATCATCATATGTTGAAAGTCAGGTTTTGAGACTGTCATGACAAAATGCTTGTGTGCAGGCGGGCACAAAGGTCGGTGGCATGTGGTACAAGGGCACCATCAAGGACTTTGTCCAGGCGCAGGGCAGGCCTGGCGAATCACACTATGACCCGTGGGACAGCATCATCGTACAGTGGGACTTGGACGATGGAAACTCGCAGACAAGGGTGAGCAGGAAGTTGCCAAGCAGCTGGGAGATGCTTGGTTCCTGTGTGCGGCGGTCGTGCAGGTTGGTCAGCATGTTCGCCTTGATGAAGTCAGGACAGCCTTCTACACAGGTGTTGCAGACATGCAGATGTGTCATGAGAGCTCGCTCCCTTTTGCAGGTCAATCCATGGGAGATTGAGATTGACCCAGATGAGGCCAAGCAGCGCGAGGCAGAGCGGCGCAAGGCCGAGGAGGCAGCGGCCCGCGCTCAGCGGGCGGAGGCTAAGCAGCGTCGCAGCGCAGCGCGCATGAGGGCCATTCTGGAGAACGAACTGGACAGCGATGAGCAAGTGAGCAGCGAGAGCATCAGCGACGACGAAGAAGAAGATGAAGACAGCGGGGGTGGCAGGTGAGCGTGCCCGTAGGCATCTTCAAACGCACCCCTGTATATTCATGGCATGCCTGCAGCGACTTTTGGACAACATCAGTTGATCCATGTTGTTGTCCTGATTGTTGATCCAGATCAGTTGATCCATGTTGTTGTCC